>LPNX010014043.1:0-26377 GCA_001517045.1 Pseudotsuga menziesii
AATAATTAACCAATTACGACAAATTATTAAATGATTGAGCAATTTAAGCGCCGTCGCTTAAGCGACGCTTAAGACATTATTAAATGAATGAGCAATTTAACCGTCGTCGCTTAAGCGACGCTTAGGAAGATATCCGTCGCTTAAGTGACGCTTGCAAGCCTAGGTGTCGCTTAAGCGACGCGTATCCCCACCATTTCAAAAAAAAATTTATCTTTCTGATTTTTGGCACGGTTAAAAGAAAAAATCCACGCGCCGTCGGAAAAAACCGTTGGATTTTGGATCGAAATGTAGTAGTGTGGTGACAGTTAACAGGCTGTCTATATGCAGTCAACCCTATGTGGTCATGTAAAATAGTATAAATAGGAGGGATTCAATAGTTAGAAGGTTGCTTTTTAGTTGCTTATTATTGATTGTAATTATGTTTTAGGTCAGTTTTCCAGTGATTGTTGGTTTGTTCAATGGTAACCCATGGTGAAGGGTGCCCATTTTTTTTAATGTTGTAGATCTCAGAGGAAAGGAAGACTCAGTAAGATTTTGATAGCGATAGGGGTGCTGTTGAGATGCGAATCTGGCTGTTGTGTGCGCAGACTGCTAGGAGTAGAGTGTTAGGAACCCATGTCAATCCTTCTCTTTACCGTGTTAGTATATTGTTGTTGGACGCATATGCTTTGTAAGTCGTCCCATAATAATTGTTGATAGATAGTTTGTGTTATTGTTGTTGGGCGCATATGCTTTGTAAGCTTCCTGTAGTATTTGTTGATCCATAGTTTATATTGGCCCATGGTTTTGACCCATAGTATTGGCGCCTATTTTTAGTATATAAGTGTGTGTTGAGGCCGAGGAAGGACCGTGAAGTTATTTTGTATTGAGCTTGCTCAAAGGAGGTTTCCCCCTTGAAGTGGCCTGTGATTAAGATAAAAGTAATTTTGAGTTCTGATGCTATATCGTGTATTTTGATTAATTATTTGCTACAGGGTCCTCACATTTGGTATCAAAGCACTTTCTTGGGCTCATTGGGTGAAATTTCTGCCCAAATTTTTTTTTCGCTTCTGTTGCAGGTTCGGATCTGGGAATAATCCCTATCCGCTTAACTATGGGAAGTACTTGGGCATAAGCCCTAAAAATCATTGTGAGGAGTACCACAGGAACCCCGAAGTAGCTGGCCCATTGAGAGGACCTGCCAGCGAAAAGGGCAACGAACCCTACCCGATTGACTAGTTCCCACTCGTGAGGTAAACCAAGAGCTGTCGTTTGTGGCCAAGCGGTTATCAGTTTTACATGAGCCATGGAGTGAGGGGTACTGCCCCAATACGCAAGCCGTCAGACAGCATTGGTGGCAGAGTGAATCCCTTGAACCGTTAGGAAGCCGCACATATCTGGGGTCCATATCTATTTTCAGTTGCACAATTGCAGATTTCCTTTGTCCAGAACTGTTGCCGGTGAGTTCTGCACCGTTGCAGATCCACCTGTTGCCGATCACTTCCACGCTGTTGCAGATCCCTTCCTGAAAAATCTCCTGCTTATGGTTGTCACCCGCACATGAGCAAAAATCATGGAGGAAGCACTTGCAGCCATCCAAGCCAAACTCCAGGAACTGGATGCAAAATTTCTCGGTCTCCATCTTGAGCATTCAGCTATGAACACCATACGACAGTTCGCGTCTTCCTCAGATAATGGGTTCTCTTCTTCCAACAATTTTCGCGGTCCGAAGCTAGATTTTCCTCGCTTCAATGGTACTGATCCGACTGGATGGATCTATCGTGCAAAACAGTATTTCAGTCTTCATAATACTTTTGATGTCAACAAAGTTCCACTTGCCTCCTTTCATTTGGAACATGAAGCTCTTCAATGGTATCGTTGGTACATCAAGGCTCATGAAGAGCCAAAATGGCCTGATTTTTGCCAGCTCCTTTTGCAACGCTTTGGTCCTAGTGCTTTTGATGACTTCATAGGATCTCTCACTAAACTTCACCAAATTGGCACTGTGAAAGAGTATCAAACTGAATTTGAGAAACTAGCTAATCAGACTGAAGGATTACCTGATGACTTCTACCGGAGTTGTTTTATCAGTGGTCTAAAGGATGCAATTCGCTCTGAGGTCAAAATGTTCAGTCCCAACACAATGATGGAAGCCCTGGGGTTGGCTAAGTTGGCAGAAGACAAGCTGGAAGCCCAACAGCACTCCACATCCTCTTTTGTTCCCTTTTGAAATATGGGTTCTCAACGACCTCCCATTCCGCCAGCTCCTCGCTCACCTCCAATCAAGCATTTGTCTGAAACAGAGATGCAGGCACGCAGAGAAAAAGGGCTTTGTTATAATTGTGATGAGAAATTCAATCGGGGACATCGATGTGTTCAACAAAAGCTCTATCTCTTGGATGTGGATTCTCCACCTGCCTCTGAAATTGGTGAAGAAGCTCCCGATACAATGGATGCTTCGGTTGACATTCAGGAGCCGCTTACTGACCCTCCATCTCAGGATGACCAGCCCGAGATATCCCTCCATGCTTTAGCTGGAGTCATGGCCCCCCAAACAATGTGGGTATGTGGATACTTCAAGAAGCTTCATCTTACAATACTCATTGATTCTGGCAGCACTCATAATTTCATTGACCCTCGGATCGCCAAACAAGCTGATTGTTTTATCCATCCTTGCTCCAACTTTGAAGTCATGGTTGCCAATGGGGGCACCTTACCTTGCAAAGGGAAGTGTCGTAATGTGCGTATCTCTATGGGAGATTATAACCTCCGATCTAACATGTTTTCCTTGACCTTAGGCGGATGTGATGTGGTTTTGGGCGCTCAATGGCTGCGCACACTTGGCCCCATATTATGGGATTTTGCTGAACTTTGGATGTAGTTCTCCCTCGATGGACACAAACACACATTGAAAGGATTACAACCAGGGTCTCTCAGCATCATCAGTTCACATCGCATGGAAAAACTCCTTAAGAAGAGTTCCCATGGTGTCATTGCTCAGCTCCATTCCATTCAAATGCAACTATCAGCGGCACCCACTACTCCTTTGGATCTCCAACAAATTCTGGATCGATATACAGGTGTTTTTGCTGAACCCAGTGGGACTTCCACCTTCATGACCAGAGGACCATCGTATTCAGCTCCTTCCTGGAAGCATTCCTCCCAACATCAGGCCCTTCACTATTGAGAGTGATGCTTGCGGCAATGGACTTGGTGTTGTTCTCCTTCAAGATGAACACCCCATTGCGTTCACCAGCAAAGCCCTTTTCGGTAAGAATTTAGCTGCCTCTACATATGAGAAGGAAATGATGGCTATTTTGCATGCAGTACAAAAGTGGTGACCCTACCTCTTAGGGAATCATTTTTGCATCAAGACTGATCACCAGAGTCTGAAATATTTCCTAAAACAGCGTGTATCCTCCCCAGCACAACAGAAATGGGTTCACAACCTCATGGGTTATGACTATGAGATCACTTATAAGAAGGGTCAGGACAATATTGTGGCGGATGCCCTTTCTCGCACATTTGATGACCAAGGTTCTCTTTCCGCTATTTCTATGCCTGTTCCAAATTGGTTGCAATCGGTTCAACATGGTTATGTCAATGACTCTTCATTATCTCAAATCATCCAACGCTTGGACAACAAACCTTCTGCTGTCCCACATTACTCTTGGGATGGTGCTTCACTAAGATACAAGGGTTGTCTGGTGCTTCCCTAGAACACAGCTCTTCAACAAGCTATCTTCTATGAACTACATGCTTCTCCGTCAGCTGGGCACTCTGGTTTTCTCAAAACGTACGAACGGGCACAGCGCAACTTCTTTTGGCAGGGCATGAAAAGGACAATTCAATAGAAGGTGGCTAAATGTGATACCTGCCAGCGCAATAAGGGTGAAACAACACCCCTTCCAGAATTTCTCGAACCCTTGCCCATACCTACCCGGATATGGACAAATATTTCTATGGATTTCATTGAAGGGATCCCTAAATCTGGAGGGAAGACTGTGATTTTGGTTGTGGTTGATCACCTCTCCAAATATAGTCATTTTTGTGCTCTCAGCCATCCCTATACAGCCTCCTCCGTTGCTCAAATTTTCCTGGCCCAGATCTTTCATCTTCATGGAATGCCTTCTTCCATTGTCTCGGATCGTGATGTGACTTTCACCAATCATTTTTGGATAGAACTCTTTCACCACACTGGCACCAAACTACAGATGAGTTCAGGTTATCACCCACAAACGGATGGTCAGACTAAAATTATTAATAAATGCTTGGAAACTTATCTTCGTTGCTTCTCCTCTGAGCAACAACATTAGTGGGCAAAGTGGCTCCCTCTCGCTGAATGGTGGTACAATACCTCTTACCACACTGCCTCTAAAATGACTCCATATGAAGCAGTTTATGGTCAGGCACTGCCAGTTCTTCTTCCTTACACCCCCAACAGTTCTCCATTTCAGGCAGTTGACGCGGTCCTTCGAAACCGCGATGAGGTTCTTCGCATTTTGCGCGAAAATCTTCACATGGCAAGAAATCGCATGAAGCAACAAGCTGATCAGCTCCGTTCTGAGCGCACTTTTGAAGCCGGTGATATGGTTTTTCTTCGTCTCCAGCCTTACAAGCAATCCTCACTAAAACTCAAAGGGCGTCATAAGCTCACTCCAAATTTCTATGGACCATATAGGATTCTTCAGAAGATTGGCTCTGTTTCTTATAAATTGGAACTTCCACCTTCTTCCCGCATTCATCCAGTATTTCATGTCTCTTGTCTGAAGAAAGTTCTTGGCACCAACATCAAAGGCCAAACTATTTTACCAGAACTGGATAATGAAGGATCCATCTTTTTGGAGCTGGAGGCTATCCTCAATAATCGCACTCATCAGCTTCGCTCTCGCTCTATCACAGAGGTCTTAATTCAATGGCATGGAATGCAGCCCGCGGATGCTACGTGGGAACCACTCCTTCAGAGTCAGCGACAATTTCCACATCTAAAGCTTTGAGGATAAATCTTTTTCTAAGGGGGAGGGGATGTTAGGAACCCATGTCAATCCTTCTCTTTACCGTGTTAGTATATTGTTGTTGGACGCATATGCTTTGTAAGTCATCCCATAGTAATTGTTGATCCATAGTTTGTGTTATTGTTGTTGGGCGTATATGCTTTGTAAGCCGCCTGTAGTATTTGTTGATCCATAGTTTATATTGGCCCATGGTTTTGACCCATAGTATTGGTGCATGGTTTTGATCCATAGTTGATATTGGCCCATGGTTTTGACCCATAGTATTGGTGCCATTTTTTAGTATATAAGTGTGTGTTGAGGCCGAGGAAGGACCGTGAAGTTATTTTGTATTGAGCTTGCTCAAAGGAGGTTTCCCCCTCGAAGTGGCCTGCGATTAATATAAAAGTGATTTTGAGTTCTGCTGCTATATCATGTATTTTGATTAATTATTTGTTGCAGGGTCCTCACATAGAGGTAGGATAGAAGAGAAAACCAGAGAGAATGAGAACCATAAGTCTGATTCGTAGAGACATATCTTAAGATCAGTCTGTATCCTACAGACTGCAAGGTGCTATACCCTTTTCTCATGCTAGATGAAGAGAACCTTGGTGGTTTTACCGAGATGGGTTTCCACGTTATCTATTTTGTTTGAATGGATGATTGATGTGGTGAATTTTTATGTCAATGGTTGTTATTTGCTTTCTGTATAATGCTAAATGTTGCTTAAATATCTGATGTTATTCTATAATCAGTAGATAAATGTTGGAAAGGCATCATTTAATGTACATGTATATATCATCCTGTGGGCTTCTGTCTTGAGTTACGACTTGAGTCATGGGTCTGTTGGTATGAGTTAGCTGCACTGCACAGGTTGCGCCAGTTGCGAGGTGGAAAGAAAGGACAAGTTGCGCATGATGACATGTATTTGTGCTCGATCGTGCACTAATGAATCCTCTATCCAGCCCTCCTGTTGCCTTCATTGAGCTCCTTGGTTGTGATCCAAGGGACTATAATCCCTTGACAATTGCGGAAACATGGTTTCGGCAGTTACCCATCGAAGATATATCTCGGGTGAGACTGTGCCTGCTTTGCAGGTGTTGCCAACGGGGCTTGCTCTGTCGGGTCGGTATCTCGAGTATTTGTTGGGTTAACGGGCTGTGCAAAACCTAGGTCGCGCGAGTTAGGAAAAGTGGCCAACAAATGGTTGTATTGCTGGGACCTTATTGATCAAATCGAGGGAAATATTGGGGCACCCGACGAAGAAGGATATAGAATACTGGATGGATTCTAAAACACTAGTATTCGCGCAAGAAGAGAGCACAAGGACACGGATGAGTGCAGAAAAATGGATAGACGAATATATATATTCTAATATTCATGAGATCTTCTTTGCTAAAATCCCCATTTTACTACATGAATGACTGTCGAGATTGGCGACTAATCAGACAAATTTTCAAAGAAGAGAGACTGTTGAATGGGGCGATCAGTTGGTTCATGAGGTAACCAGCGTAACTAACCCTATTTCTAGAGGTGTTGATTTTTGGGTTGACAACATATTGCAAGGATATATTACTGAGTTTACAGTAGATACTATAGCCTCATATAGTGAAGTTGAAAGAAATTTTTTCCAAGAACCCCGAAGAAGATACTTGTTACGTATCAGTACATGGATAAAGATGCTTGTCTATGAAAAGGGTATTTTACAGCTGAGTAGTTGAGTTGCATTCCTAAAAAGAAGGCTATGTCATAGATGAAATTTTGAGAAGATGGGAAAGGGTGAGTTGAAATGTTCCCAGGAAGCTCAGAACCTGAAATATAAGTTGGAGTCCTAAGGAGTGGGATATTATTCAGATTGGGGAAAAGAAGGAAAGCCGAAAGGGGATGATGGAATCCTAGCTTGTTCGAGGGAAACGAACACAAAATTTGGTCATAGGAAGACGAAGGGTCTTGCGATGAAGAGGAGGACTATAGCCTGATTTCAGAAGGACCAGAAGATTCTAAGGATTCTGAGGGGATGTTAAGGTCAGGACGTAACTACATAACCCAAGCAATATCACCAGAGGTAATATCTAGAGTTTCATACCCAGAAAGGACCGCTAATACAGGTAGTGTTATCCCTGCAACTAGTGTGTGAGAAGGTACACCCCCTGTGAATCTTGAACCAAAAAACCCCAACACCAACTCAATGGTTGCGACAGATGTTAGATTACCCACATTTAATGGGAATGTAATGGAGGACCCAAAGCAACATTGGTTCGTCTGTGAAGCTATTTGGATCATACGTTTAGTCCATAATGCATACATAAAGAAAAAACAAATGATCATTACCTTGAGAGGTTGTGCGCTAGACTGGTTCATGAAGTTATGCCCCGCACCAATCAGAACACTCCAGAAGACCCTTGAAGAGATCTGAGCTACCATGATCTCTGAGTTGAGGAAACCTAAATCGGAGTCACAGTGTATTACTGAGATTAAGGAGATTAAGCAGGATCCAACAGAAATCATGTGGGACTTTGATCAGTGGTTCAAGACGCTGATGGCTAAAGTAAGTTTCCAAATGTCTGATGTGCAACATAAAGACTGGTTTATTTCTGCACTACTACAAAACATCTGAGGGTCGTTAATGCAGCAAAAGATTGAATCACATACATAAGCACTAGAACTAGCAATGAAGTTAAAATCCTCACCCATTGGAAATGGTGCCACAGGGATGGTGTAGATCTAGTCGCAACTGTCCAATTTGATGTTACAACTTCAAGACATCAAGAAGGGTAAAGAAGCACAAGAATATTTATGATACACAAAATGTAGGATGGATGGACACACTAAGGATAATTGTTTGACCTTCCTGAACTATGTTGTGTCAGGTGCACCCAACCCATTAAACGGCCATGGCTTACCATGGTGTTGCATATGCCAGTCAAGAGGCCATCACGATGAAGAATGTTTATATTTGCAAAACATTGTAAGTACTTATGCAAACCTATTCTGTAAATTTTGTAAATCAGTAGGACATTATGAGAAATATTGTAGAGCATATCAGTTCTTGAAAGAAAAGACTATCGACACCTACTTAATGAAAAATGAAGTGTTCTCTCAGAGTGAACAGGCACAAGCCTCGTATTAGACTGCATAGTTCCCACCTAATCAGTATCAAATGCAGTACATGATTTAGCAGTCGTATGCACAACAAAACCCGTATCAGTCACACTACCAACAAAACTAGTACGCACCATAGCACGCACACCCGTAGGGAAGGGGTGGCGAAAACTTCAGAGGAAGAGGTGGAGGCGAAGGATTTGCAAGAGGAAGAGGTCAAGTTACGTGCTATAATTGTGGACAACCAGGTAACTATGCCAGAGATTGTTTAGAGCCTGCGAAGACATGTTCGTACTGTAAGGGACAAGACCATAATGTCAAACAATGTCCACAACTGATTGCAAAATGGAAAGCAAGGACCATTGTAGCACCTAACCCTCCATAGAACCTAAACTTGAATCCAAATGTGAATGTTCATATGATTTCGGCTCAACCACAAGACCTGAACATCATTATCGTAACTCGAGGAGGTACGATGACTGGAGCAGACAAGGATAAACTGCAAGAGAAACTGCAGCTACAAGTGAGACCAACAACATAGAAAAAGGAGCCACCGACCATCCAGAAACAAAAATTAATATTCAGGGATGTACAATCAGAATTCATCAGCCCAGAAGCACCGTCGACTTCCGTGGAAGTCAAGGACATGCCTGAACGGTTTCAACACATATTGCAAAAGAAGGCTTCACCAAAGGTTAGTAAAATCAGAACCTTTCTATCAAGTTGTTTAACACAAATGCAAGATAAAGATGCTATTACAGAACTGCAAGCAATGACAGAAGAGATTTCTATAGAACCACAACCTCAGAAGAAAGTTAACGAAGTACGGGAAAATTGTAAAACTGGTCGCGAGTTAAGGATGACTACGCAGATAGGTGACTACGACATGGATTATATCATCTTGGATCTGGGCTCATATGTCAATATTTTGACATGAAAAACATGGGAAAGTATGGGCAAGTCATGCTTGGACTGGTCTCCTATCCAGTTGCAACTTACCAATCAAGCGAAGGTCCTACCCATTGGTCGGTTGAGCAATGTTCCTGTCAATGTCCAAGGATTCTGCACATTTGCAGACTTTGAAGTCATTAACATTGTTGATGACATGAACCCATACCCCGCTCTACTGGGAATAGATTGGGCCGTAGAAAATCAGACCATCATAAACTTCAAGAAAAGGATCCTCTCATTCGAAGATGAGGAAATGAGGGTAGTATCACCCATTGATCCATTTGAGGGAAAAAGATACATTGAGCCCATCCATAATGAGGAATAGGGTGGCTACCATGACCAGATCTACAATGTCACAGCTATGCAGGAAGGTTATACCAGTTCGACAGTAGATGGAAACTTGAGTTGGAGATGCACGAGTTCATGTACATCTGACTTAGGTGAGGCTTTAGAGGGTTGGAAAATTAGATTACACGAAGTCTCTATAAGAAGGTGTGCAAGAATTACAAGGTCTGTGCGACAGGTGGAAACTGAGTCAAGGGAGATACCCACCTATGAGGGTTTCATATATACATTGGAAATGACACCTGAAACATCGTATACCTCTGCAAAGCCACGACAAGGAGCCCAATAGGTTTCACATATAGGTTAATTTGTTAACGAGCACTCTACAATTGACGCTGCACTTTAGAAGGAAAAAGGGAATATAGTTGAGGAGGTCCCTAACCAAGAGGCTAATTCTCACCAATGCAGTGCAACCATTCAATAGTACAGTATAACCAGAGACTTAGATGATTATTTGATTAATAGCAGACTAGAAGCAGAGGGCATATGAGAAGTAGAAGGAATTAGCATATCAAGTGGTCAGTTCCTCCAACCCCTGCAAATCAAGGAAGTACATATTGGATCACCAAGAAACCCAAGGTCCTCCAATAGATAAGATTATTGGGATGATGAAGCAGTTGCAAATATCACATATCTACTACATGAGTCTCAGAACCTATTCCATGCCAACTTTGCAGAAATGAGGGGAATAGTGAGAGAGTTAGGGGGGATGAAAATACCCCTGTGACTAAGTGCTCAAGCGAGCACACAACAACAAAAGGCATGGCATGATCAATATATCAAGGTTAAGCCATCTAAAGAAGGAATACTTGTCTTACGGTATGAAAACAAATGGTTCAAGCAACCGGACAAGCTAAAGACATAGTGGCTAGGGCCATATACAATCACGCACATTACTGATGCAGGTGCAGAAAAAATTTAGAATATTAGAAGATTAGATGGTACCCATGTCATGGGTATGGTGAACGGAAATCACCAGAAGCCATGCTACGACATGCATAACATCTCGATTTATGCATAAAAAAAATGCCAAAAGACGTAATCTACTATGTTGTAGGATTGTGACAGAACCAACATAAAAGTGTAAGCAACAAGACACGCAAGAATCAAGGCACCATGCGAACTTAAGCAAGGAAAAGGACGCATGGAAAAAGTGAGCAAAACAAAAGGCCGTTAGTACACAGGACAAATCAAAAGCAACAAAAGGATGCAAAAAGCGGGAATGATAGGTTGGTCGGCATTAAACTATGAATCTCTGACAAGGATTTTGGCAGTTGTGACAGCTATATGACATTAACTCGATGCAGTACGAGGAATAGGTTGGTGTAATTTTTGGTCCCATCACCCATCCCTGGCATAAATACCATAACTATCCTAATAGGTACAACCCATGAAGCAACTCATAGAAGTTAATGCAGAAAGTATCGGTAGAAGCCATCCAGGAAATTGATTAGACCTCGACCTTCTGTCAAATGATGATTGCAGAACATAGAGGACTATGTAAATATTCGGCTTCCCCATCAAGAACTCTATTACGCATAGTAAAAACTAGAGCCTTGTGATTACAGAGCTAAACCCTTCCATCCTTGTTCAATTATGCCGACGTCCATGGTAATTCACATCCCTAGTGATAGTGAGGCATCGGACGCCACTGTTATCTCTGGTTTCCCCATTGATGAGGATAAAGAAATACAATCATATGCGATACAACAACCATAGCAGCAACCAGAGACTAGCCCCATGGAAATAACATGCAAGCAACAAGCATCAATAGTGCCCGATAGAGAGCTGAGGCAGCCTAGTGTGATGCAACCAGGAGAGGCGTCTCCAAAACCACCACGCCAACAGAGAAAACACAAGACTATGGCCACTCAGGAAGAGAGAGGAAAGGCACCTATTGGCGAGCAACCAAAAGATATTAGGAACGAAGGCGTGCTGCCATAGAGAGAGCCGGAGACAGAGCGGGTTGACCCAAATTTCCCACGTTACAATCGGCCAAGGAGAACTGATGCATAGGAGGGGGGTCTCCCAAATAATGCGATGACCACTCTAGTATCATCGAGGATTCCTAATGATGTTACCTTGCTAAAAAATATCCTTCCTGAGTTAGCTAGGTTGAAGTTCCAATACTTTGACACCCACCAGTGGGAAGGACTGTAGATAATAGACTACATGGTAGCCGAACAGTCCACCATAAGTGACACCCAGGTACTCAGGCTAAGGGACTGGGCTGAGGGACTTTCCCGCTCAGGTCTAACCAACATGTTATTCATGCCTCACTTTGGCCACATCATACAAGTTAATATGTATGTAAAGAAGTTACTAGTCTTCTTCCACGGAGGATTCCTATGGCTGGAATAACCATATCTGGTCAACGCCGAGTTAATTTCAAGAATTACTGGCCTCCCAAATGAAGGCGAAGATCCCGCGACATACCTGACCAAGAAAGATGGTAACCCCATCAAGCGGAAGCATAGCCTTCAGCAAGCGGGTCGGGGCTACTTGATTGGGCCCATCCAGGACCAAGGCGTGCATGTCGTAGCAAATATCCTATCCTGTAAGATGTTCCACAAGGTGATACCTACTCAATGTTCCACAGTAGTGGTGGAACTAGCAGATTTATGTGCATTAGGTGGAAGGTTCAATTGGTCGCGGTACCTACTGAATGCACTCATAAACAATGTGCCACAAGCCTAGCACAAGGATACATACAAATTCCACTATTCTTGGCTTTTGATGTTGATTTCATTCACTGTGTGGGGAAACCCACTAGACTATGTCTAGATGGATGTCCCACTACCTTTCCTTGGGGAAAGGTACCAAAATATGTGGGAAGACAAGGTGAACAACAATCACTAGAAAGATAGAAACGTTGCATTCTTTGTCCATGGAGAAGCGCTACGTGAAATTGTCTGACAGTCCCACAGAATCCGCGTTGCGACTGTACATAGGTATGCTACATTAATCAAGTTTCAAGCTCATGTGCATACTATAACCCTACTACCAACAAAGGACCCACTAAATCAGGTGCACCATGTGGACTTCATGGTCACAGACGAGGATGTGGATGCAATTATTCATCTTTGGCCAGAGGAATGGGGCGGACCACTAGCAGAGCCACCACATGAAGGGAAGAATGCAGAGGAACCACCGCTTCACCAAGTTAATGGTGAAGAGCATGAAGGTGATGACAACCGAGATGATCCATCATAGGAACACAATGAGGATGATGATAATATTGATGAATCAAACCATCATGCATCAGACCACCCACCAAGTCAAGACCATGTGCAGACACAGATCCATGCGCACCAAGAAGAGGGCCACTCCTCCTGCAAGAAGCATAAAGCAGACAGAACAACGAACAAAAATACATTGACCGAAGATGATTTGCAAGAACTTGCCAAAGCTATTGCTAAGGTCGTGCAAGATAACCTTGCTAGTCTAAATATGCAGAAAGTAAATATTGCTAGCCAAGTTGAGGGCCATGTTAATAGGTTGATAGAGGCCATCCAGGATGTCAAAGATAAAGTGGAGGCCGAGACATATGGTGTTGATCCCAGTATTCCACTAGTTACACCAGCATTAGTGCCGCCAATCAGAGTGCTAATTCAGAGGCGGGAACTGGAGGCAGATTCAAAGACAAGCGCAGGTCCTGATGATAACAACACGTAGATAAACTTCTCTAAGCTAGCCTTGAAGGAAGTCTATAGCATTCAGTAGGCATCCATGTCCAAAATTTGGCTAAGAGAAAATGCAGTTTCTTACTAGATGGAAAAAAAGCTAAGGAAGGCAAAGTTGCGCAAGGCCCTCTTAAAGGAGAAAGAGCAAGAACTACAGGGGTGCATCACCCTTCTTGCCGAAAAAGAACAAGAAATATTAGCATGTGAGCAGAACCGCATTGCATTAGTAAACTCCATCAAGAATGCCATTGCAACATTCCCACCAGAAGCAGGGAAAGAAGATGAAGATTCCCTGGCTAAAGTGACAAGGTTTGGGAAGATTGTACAGAACATTTGGTAGTAGGTAGAGGAGTTGCAAGCTAGGTAGACGCCAACCACACCCCTAGAGGTGCTTGAGGAAAGAAGAAGAGCATCGTCTGAAGTTGCTGCTAAAATCAGAGAAGGCGAAGCACTCTGCGCCAAGGCTGCAGATGCTCTCACTACCATTTGGGGAGCACTTCTCGAAGATGAGACAACTGAGGAAATCAGGCAGAATGCATGAGAAGCAGATGAGAAAATCAGCACTGCAAAGGTAGAAATGAGGAAGCTCACCCTCCAGTAAAAGGTCGTAAAAAATGCAAAGATCAAAATACTGCAGCAAGAAGTGCAGACCCTTCATGAGCAAGAAAAGGCTAGGGAAGTTGAGGTTGAGGTACATCAATCAGAAGCTGAGCGAATCACAGAATTTATTCAACTGGTACAGAAAAAACTTCAAGGCATAATACAAGCAATAGAGGTGGAATCATCAGAACATGTCCATCCCGACCATGTGTAGCAGCTAAACATGCAAGTAAAGGAGGTTGCAGAAGAAGTTGCAAAGGTTTAGTGGATGGTAACACCATTCCAGGATAAGTTTCATCCTGTTGCGTAGCCTGAGCTAGAACCGACAACTTAAATCTATGCAAGGAACTAAAGCTGAGGTGCCAAAAAAAAAATGAGGAAACCAATAAGAGAGGAATCCCCAATGCAGTGTGCGCGGAAACACGAAGTTGCATAGAAAGAATGGTGCACTTTAAACTCGCAGGAAAACCAGTTAAGAGAAATTTCAGGAGGTTCCAAACAGCTAGAAAGCATTGACAGATCGTTAAATGCATCAAGATTTCACAAATATTTGGTGCTCGGGACAAGACATCGCCCTACGTGGATCAAGTGTGGGAAACTCTATGACGGACATTATGTCAATATTCGATGATGGCTATCAATGCAGAAGAATGATGATGCTGTAATCATAGCAAATATGGAAGGTGGATCTGTTACACCAAAGGAAGGTCTTGTCCTAATGATGTACCTGAATAATCCTACACGGCAGGAGACCCGATGATTCTCCTATAAGACATGGGCGCCCCTAGAGCAAACATCACTTGGTCATGCTACTTAAGCACCAGTTATAGTTACAAATGGGTTGGGGTGTGTCATGGTGAGAAGCCTTGTGGGCTAAAGCAGTTGTTGCATCCTTTAGTGTGTCGGGTATCTCTGAAGACGGGAATAAGAAAGATTGTAACAGTCTGCAATTTAATTTGACATAGCTAGAAGTCTTTGGTGAAGTCATCCTTGGCAATTTGTAGTTCAATAGGTTAGCAGCTCTGTCTACGGCACCAGACAGGACTTCGGTAAGGACCAGAGTTCTTTCCCAATTTGACGAACTATGTGGGGTAAGAACCATAGTCCTTGCCGAATTTGACAAAGTCTGTAGGGTTGGTGAGCAAGGTCATTTTCTAGCAATCCAGGTGGGGTCTCTATGTGTCGAGGGACCAGGGAAGGGCCACATGGCCAGATACATCTTGTACTCTATGCTGCTCAGGTGAAATTTGTCAAAGTTTGGCGAATCATTCACCTCTACCACCCTTACTTGAGAGGATTTTATTTTTTTCAATATCGACAAGTCTTCAAAGTCCATATCTATGGAAAAAAGGGTGGTAAAGTGCAAGATGAATAAAAGATGAAATCGAGGAAGAACAACAAGAGAACAAGGTGCAGCAAGCATGCACAAAACCCTAGGAGCTTGAGAATGGCGAAAGAACCAAGTCCAATTGGACTGCTATGTCGGAATGGGACACTAGCCACCCTTGGTGAAATTGGAGGCGGACTATGATAAGATGATGCAAGAGTCCCAAAGCAAAGACAACATTATTGTTCATTGGGATGTTTCTCCCAATAAGAAGTGCATAGCTTATGTTGTCTTCCCAAGCAAATTCAGAACTTGAACCCTCCATTACGAGTCTTCCGATGGTGCCAAGAAGGAAAGTGTATTGGCGTTGTAACCTAGAAAATCTTCTAAGTATGGAAAGAAGCCGTGGTGTAGGAAACATCGCCAAAATAAAATTAAAAAAAAAATACTTAGGGAACAAGATGCACAAGCCAGAAGGTGGAAGAAGGTGCGAAAAAAAAAATTAATTTGCAAAGTCTACCACATAGGTCGCGCCTACTCATATGTCCCTTACTTCGTGGCTCGGGACAAGCCACATGTGAGTGTTGGGGGGTTGTTTTCCTAGGGAAGGAACACAAGGAAGAATCTTTTGTGTGCAAGCAAAGAAGGTGTGCCGCGCGCGTGACAGAAACAAAGGAAGATTGTGAAGGAAGCAAAGGACATGGGCAGGAAGAATGGAGAGGTGCACGATGAAGGAAAGGAAAGTGGAGGAGCACGCAAGTGATAACGGTCGGAAAGCGACAGGTGAAAAATCCAGATCATGGCTGTTTTAATGTGGTGTAATCTTGCAGCTATGCACGTATGAGGGGATATTTCTAAGTCAGGATGATAGTGCCTCGTGTCAAGTCATAATCACCACATCTGTAGCCTGAGGGGCGGTTGATGGTGACACAGACTGCATGTATACAGTTGACCCTTTGTGGTCATGTAAAATAGTATAAATAGGATGGATTCAATAGTTAGAAGGTTGCTTTTTAGTTGCTTATTATTGATCGTAATTGTGTTTTAGGTCAGTTTTCCAGTGATTTTTGGTCTATCTAGTGGTAACCCATGGTGAAGGGTGCCAATTTTGTTGTAATGTTGTAGAGCTCGGAGGAAAGGAAGACTTAGGAAGAGTCTGGTCGTGATAGGGGGGCTGTTGAGCCGTAGATCTAGCTGTTGTGTGCGTAGACCATTAGGAGTAGAGGTAGGATAGAAGAGAAAACCAGAGAGCATGAGAACCATAATTCCGAGTCATAGAGACAAATCTTCATATCAGTCTGTATCCTATAGAATGCAAGGTGCTATACCCTTTTCTCATGCTAGATGAATAACACCTTGGTGGTTTTTCCCAGATGGGTTTCCATGTAATCTATTGTGTTTGAATGGATGATTGATGTGGTGAATGTTTATGTGAATGGTTGTTATTTTCTTTCTGTATAATGCTAAATGTTGCTTAAATAATTGATGTTATTATGTAATCAGTAGATGAATGTTGGAAAGGCGTCATTAAAATGTACATGTATATATCATCCTATGCGCTTATGTCTTGATTTACAACTTTAGTCATAGGTCTGTTGGTAGGAGTTAGCTACGCCACACAGGTTGCGCCAGTTGCGAGGTGGAAAGCAAGTACAAGTTGCATGTGATGACATGTATTTTTGCTCGGTCGCGCATGACTGAATCCTCTTTCCATCCCTCCTATTTCCTTTGTTGAGCTCCTTGGCTATGAGACAAGGGACTATAATCCCTTGACAATCGCAGAAACATGGTTCCAGCGGTTATCCATCAAAGAGATATCTCCGGTGAGACTGGGCCTGCTTCGTAGGTGTTGCCAACGGGGCTTGCTCTGTCGGGCCGGTATCTTGGGTATTTGTTGGGTTGATGAGCTGCGCAGAACATGGTTCGCGCGAGTTAGGAAAAGTTTCCAACAAAACCTAAAAGAAAAAACAAAGGAAAAGCCACCCAATGTAGGGATGTAGAAATATTGGAAAAAGAAATAATTTCAAAAGGTAGGAATGTTGTTGTGCAACAGCTGGTGTCGGAAGACCACATAGAAGCCTATTTGTCCTTAAAAGACCAAAAGGAGCCATTTAACAGTCCAAGGATACAATCATGCCCAAGTTTGGACCAACAGAGAACATTGGTTATAAATGGTTATAAAGACCACAACCAGGGGTGAACATTGCTTACCCTTCCACTACAACCACTCTAGCGAGTACTTAAATATAAGCCATGTCAAAATTCACCTATGTAGCTTATGAGTCCTAAACTTGTGTGTCCATTACTTCTCAATGCATAATAGGGACAACTAGATTTTAGTGCAGAGAAAGATATCTACTTAAACAATTATTTGACAAGAAAAATGCAAATTTACTCCATAATACAATGCCAGTCTTTCTGGTGTATCTAAAGGGAGATGCTAATTTGGGCCATTAAATAAAGGAAATTGAGCAAGGAATATGCACAAGGATGCTACAATGAATTGTCACAAGATAGGTAATATAATTTGCTTATATTCCACTAAAAGGACTATTTTAATGGAACAAGCTACCTATGCTCACAAAAAAGAGAAATATGGCTTAACTGTTGCTTAAAAAAAATGAAGAACTGTTGTGACTAAAAGCATGTAGCATAAAATAATGAGTTGTTTGCAGCAGCAGGAAAATGCTACAAATTTATCAAATGGGGAATTCAGTTTAAATACATAATCATAAAAAATTACCTAATTGGGGCCACCACTAATTAAGGTTCTTTACTGCTGAGTTTTGTTTTGGGACCCTAAGTGGAGAAAGCCTCTTGGCATCTTGCTTTGAGACAACATAACTTTCATAAGCATTCAAGAACTCATAACTCCATTCAAACTTGTCGATTTTCAAGAGGAAAGGAAAAAAGTAGGAAGAAAATGTATATCAACTCAATGTAACCACTCTTAACTTCTCTTCAAGTAGTTATTCAGCAGAAAACTTCCCAATGTGACAATTCTCAATTTATGAGAATTTTAAGAACTGAAAAGTTTTATGGATAACTGTCAACACTTGTCACTATGTATACTTCTATAGTTAATTGACATACAATGAAAACTATAGGAGACAGTAGATCCTACATTAGTTGTAGATGGTGCTTAAAATGGTTACATACAAGCTTAAAATAAAGGTATTGACTAGCCAACAACAAAAGAGAACCACTTGGAAATCAACTGCCATGAAAGAGAGAAGAATAACTTATGAAGATTTGAAGGGGATACATGTAATCATGTAGACATACTAGGTTGGCTTAATTGTCTTCCCAAAATTGAGTTACAAGACATATGTAAAGTGACCTATCAATATCTACATAAAACTACTGATAAAAACATACAAGTATAATCTAACATCCTTGAAAAACATACCTTTCTTGGAATAAGGTTGTTGAAATCCCAAGGAATTCTTTGGTGTAGCTTCATTAATACACATAGGTCTCGATGAGCAGCAAATGCCATTCATTTCAGTCATAGCTCGTTTTTTCTTGTTCTCATCACCAAATATGACAAACCCATAAGCTTTGGTGCGAGCTATATTTGCATCTATCACAACTTTAGCACCTTTGACAGATGAATATCAGCTTCGAAAAGTCTCTTGCAAGATAATATCAGTGACCTCACGATCCAAGTCCCCCAACAAATATGGAATACCCAATGCCTGGTTTTGTCCATCTCTCACTAGCTCCAAAAGTATCCCAATTCAACCTAAAAGGTTGTTGAGAACTGGGCATGGGTGTACCATGGAAATTCTGCAAAATTCTCTCTGCAGTTGCACGAGAATCAAGTTCCACAAAACCATAACCCTCTGGTTGTCCAGTTTGCTTATTCTAAATAATCTTAACAGAAACAAAAACCTGCTCCAAATGGACTCAATTAGTTTAAATATTGCAAAAACCACTTCTTCTATAAACAAAAAATCAATGGAATTTGACCAAGTTGCATTTTCATAGAACCATAACTTGATAAACTTGTTAAGAATACTTACAAATCATGTCCAAGAAACAGAGAGTATATAGAAAATATGAAGCATTGGATGATGCCACATCCATAGATATAACAAAAAATCTCGTGAATAATCAAATACAGGAGACATGCATTCACCTTTATGTCACTAACTAGCAGATACTAGCTTAAAATTATATATTTCAAATATATGGGAATAAAAAATAAAACTGAGACAAGAATTCATGATTGATAAAACCATCACATCTTGAAAGTTGACATGCTACATTCATTGAAGTAGTTATTGAGTAATTTGCTTTGCTGTATAGGTGAGTGGTTGTGGATAACTTCATATACAACCAATTAATGCATTTATCTAAGATGCCTTCTTACTTAAGCTCATTGTGTTTGGAGCTTGTAGCTTAGTTGGCCACCCTTTTTAGTAGAGCGCACCAATTTGCAATATGGGCAAGTTTTTAGTTGAAACGCTCTTGTATGGAACTCATGACCTTGTAGGTTTCCATCCTGGTGCTTCACCAAGATGTTCTAAATATGGACTTAGAATTGTTTAGCTGCAATGGTTCTACTATTCATGGTTTGTTAGGCCCATTCAGATTTTGCTTTAGGGCAGTATTTATTTCTGAAGACCTCAACTGAATATTGTGGGGATTGTTTCTTATGGATTTGGTTGTATGTTCGTCCCCACACACTATGTCAGCGAATTTTTGTGGTAATCAGCCATGGATGTGTTGGTACATTTCCTCATTTGCATGAACCCCTAAAATTTTGAAAAGGGAAACAAAATTACCTGTCTTTACGATACTTGCATGTTTTATTGTTCTTAGGAATCTGCAATAAAATGGTATTGAGGTTTCTTATTTTCAATTGAGCGAACCATTTTGTCAGCCAATGATCCCACTGGGCATTTGACGATATCAATTTTCAGAACATTGGTATACAAGCTCATATGGATCAAGTGCAGCATTGGAGTGCATAGTTTAAAATTAGTATCTTTTGAGCACTGGAGTGCACAGTTAACATTAGTATCTTCCAAGCATGTATTCAAGAAACTAAATACTTTAACAGATAAACGATGAAAGGATGTTGAATGGATTAGAAACTAGAATCCTAAATTTAGCAAAGATCAAGGAGGGAAATCACATTGCTCATCCCCCTCGCATCCTTCACTGTTGTTGCCTCTATAGTTTTAGTTTTTCTACTTTTTTGGAACACGATAGTCTTCAGGAAGTATAGTAAAGACTATTCAAGTATCTTCACAAAACATTCACCCCACGAGGTCCTAGTGCCGCAAGAACTATTTTTGAATATTATATTACATTTTCCATCTTAGAAATAAAAGTAATACAAGTTTTTCCTTGAAAAAAAATGTAACGTGTTACATAACCTAGGTTGTAGAATGCATTATCAATGCAATAATGACATGCCATTATGATAATGTAATATATGATTTGTAAGTAGTTGAACTTCCTATAATTATTGAATGCATGCCCTAGGTGCAGCTCAAGGGACTTTTCACACAATAAAAGTTGAAAAGTAGTCTACTATAGAGTTAAAGTATATTTATCAAAAGCTTATGACAAAGAAATTTGGCTTTACCAGAGACTAATGTTATTTCATCTAGGATTCAACTTAAGTTTTGTAAATTAGGTGATGAATTGTACTACATCAATTTCTTTTAAAGTTTTAGTTAATGGTTCAACTTCATATTTTTCAGGCTTGGGAGAGGTTTGAGTCAGGGGTGCCCTCTTTCCCCTTTGCAATTTCTTTTGGTGGCTTAAGGTCTAAGTAGAGCCCTTATAGAGTCCAAAAATACAAGGGATATGCATGGCATTAGAATGGGGAGGGATATTTTTAGTGTTGTTTAAATCTATGCTTCAATCAATTATAGTTTATAGGGTCTCTCTATCTTTTATTACCAAAGGAGTGTTGGAACATGTGAGGAAATTAAGGTTCAAATTTTTATGGGGAGGAACTTTGGAAGAAAGACTTTTGGTGGCTTAAGGGCTAAGTAGAGCCCTTATAGAGTCCAAAAACACAAGGGCTCCATATGGCATTAGAATGGGGAGGGATATTTTTATCTCACTTATTATTTGTAGATAACATATTGCTTTTCTATGATGGCTCTAGAAGGTATGATTTAAAGTTATAAAATCTTATTGATCTGTATTGTATGGATCCTAGTATGGTTGTATCTGTATTGTATGGATACTGGTATGATTGTTAACTTAGGGAAATCTATTATTTCCCTTATGGGAATAGGTGAACAGGATGGGAGAGAATTTCTACATTTGTTTTCTTAAAAAGAGGATGAGATGCAATCCAATATATAAAATACTTATTGTTCTATTTAAGACCAAATGACTGTACCAAAAAATATTAGGGTTGGATCATCTCGAAAGTAGGAAAGGAGAAATCTATGGTGCAACAAGTGGCTTACAAGAGGAGGAACAGTAGTGATGTTTAAATCTATGCTTGAATCAATTATAGTTTATAGGGTCTCTCTATCTTTTATTATCAAAGGAGTGTTGGAACATGTGAGGAAATTAAGCTTCAAATTTTTATGGGCGGGAACTTTTGAAGAAAGAGTTTTCCTTGAGCCTCTTACAGAAAGATTTCTCTATCCAAAGACTTGGGAGGGTGGGACATCAAGAATATCCACTGCAAAATGTGTTTGGAGTCTTATTGAAGGAATAGGATTGTGGGCGAATACCATTTAGTAGAAGCATATTGCTCCTATTATTGTGGAAGATTAGATAAGGAATTAGCTGAGATCTTATCATAATGCAACAATAATTTTGAATGCAGTGGTGTTGGAATTCACAATGGTAGCTAAGTGGCTTGTTTGGTGAGTGGGGACAGGTAACAAAATGTGTTTAGGTGAATACCCTTGGGTGGGTTGTGGTGAGAGAACTTCAAGCTTCCGAGGAACATGGTGGAAGACCTAAGAGATATAAATATTTTTTATTTGCATCAAGTACTTAATACTTTAACTTCTACTATCTTTAACGAGGAGCGAATCTTAACTGACACCTTGGGATTTCCTAGTGAAGAAGGACAGTGGTGGGATAACTATTCTCATGCACTAAAAAATAGCTCTATTAGAATAAAGGAGGAAAAAATGAACGTGTCTGATCTAGGATCCTTGTAGGGGAAGGATATATAGCAAAGTTAGAATATACATCGGGAAAACTTGCGAGTGGAAAGGGAACATGTCCACTGTGTCAGAACACATAGAAAAACCTTACTCCTTCTAATACAATGCTCATATTCTTACTCAATTTGGAAAGAAACTGAGGTTAAAATAGTCTTGAGAAATTAATAGAGAAGGGAGATTGGTGTGAAACACATTAGCAAAGCATTTCAAAGCCTTACTACTCATTTTTGCTCGAGGAATATGGTTCGTAAGTAACTGTAATATTTAAAAATCATAGTTTTCGTCCACAGGTTCGTGCCACTCAAAGTATTCCAATACTTAAAATTTTCAAGTGGGTTTAGGATATCAAACCTCCAAGGGTAATAAGAAAATAAGTCATACAGATAGAACTGGAGCTTGGGCTAACTTTGGAGTTGATGAGGGGGATCCTTCCTTGGGGGGAGATGGAGGTATTTTATATACCTGTGAGACAAATTATTGAAAACTCAAAATTGGTTTGGGAGGGAGAACTAACAATAGAGTAGAGATTCTAGCACTAAAGTTGGTTCTAAAGTTAACTTTTGATAAGAGGATCCATAAAATTCAAGTGATTACCACTGCGAGAAATTTACAATTATCACCCTTTTTTATGTAATCATCAATATAAAAAATTCAATCAATGCAGTCGCTCTTTTGCATGTTTATAGAGAGAGGAACACCATTGTTGATTCATTATCAAAATTGGGTGTGTTGATGGCTCCAAGGACTTCTGATATCTGGGATCAGCAGGAAGTATGCATAATGAATATGATCCAGGACCCTTCATTTGATGTCTTCAATCTCTCTTCTGGACTAAATTCCAATGTTTGTTTATTTTTCTTTGTTTTCACTTTCTATCAGCTGAAGTCTAGATGTTGACTTGACAATTGTAATGATGTAGTATTTGATTCTTTTTTAACTTGTAATGCTCTATATAATGTGTTATTCTTGAAAGATGATGTTTAGTTTGACTCTTTATAATCCACCTTTTTGGATTTTGATTTTTCATATAAGTGGGACTCAGTATGTAAATTTTGATGAACAATTTATAGGTTCAAATAGATGTTTGTTATAGTATCCATCCTTATTGTATTGGATTTCTTCCTCTTCTAGAAAGCAATGTTGATTCCTTTATATCTAGACTTCCATTTTATCAGGATTCAGAACTACAAAAAATTGAGCAAGTATAGCAGGCATTCAGCCAGGGCTTATGGGGTTAAACAAATTATTCCCAAAGAAGTGAAAAGCAAAGTTCTAAAAGAGTAGGAAAGGCAGAGAAGACCAACCGAAATTATCATATAACGCATAGAGGAGGGGTGAAGGTTAAGATCCTTTGGAGACCAAGAGAAGCTTTCTCAAAGAAGCGATGAATGGCCATGCTTGTTTAGATCAGCAACAAGGATGGGGAAAAAGGCCTGAATGAACCAACAAAGACTGCCCTCTAAAGATCATCTTATAGAGTATTCAAGACAAAAATAAAATTCCTAGGCAAGGGGACAGCTGAAGGGATTGATGTAGTTTATTGATTAGGATTTAATACCTATATGACAGTGAGAAAGATTGAAAAAAATGGGAAAATGTCAAAGAGGTAGTAATGAAAATGAGCTAAACCTTGGAATGAGAAGGCCAAAGTGGATGAAATCAGAAGCACAACAAGGAAGTAGGATAGTGCATCCCCGGTGACACAAGGCAAGCTCAAACTAGTGATGCAGAACTATCACAAATAGTTATCAAGGAGAGGTAAAGGATTAGGAGAAATAGTTGAAGACGTGTGTAGTTATCGGTTATTTTAGTTGATAAACATGAACATGGCATGTAGATTCTAGAATCTAGAATTTCCTAGGTTATAAGAAGTGGTCACTATGGAGCTAGGTGTCAAAAAGTCACAAGGGACCATAAGGGACACAAAGGAATTGCCTGTTTGTTAAAGGATATATGAGAAAACAACATCTTCATGGGAAAGACAGATGCCCACAAAAAATACATGTGGCCAAATATGTTTGTTGGTATAAAAACACATGCTTCAAATGACCGGTTAAGTGTAGTGGATTACATCGTGTGCATGGCTAGCAAGCTAAAGCAACTCTGAAAATTTAACATTGATAAATGCCAATAAGATGTTTGCCCTCAAATTTTTTGGAAGAGAATTTGAGTGGTTCATTGAGCTTTGTTTACTCATTTAAATATGTTGAACTCTGAATGGGATATGAAATTCTCCTTTCTTTATTCTTCATATGAAGTTCAATGAGATTCAAAACACTCTCAAACATCCTAGAACTATTAATGGTAATATTGAGAAGGATAGAAAATGAAAGATAAAGGATCACATCAACTTTTACTTCAAAATTTTAATACTTCCATTTATGGCTTTCAATAGGAAATAAAATTAGAAAAGTGGACCCAAAAAACCAAATTTTCAGGCTTATATTGGCAGTTTTTGCACTTTTTTTAAAATATTGGGTTTTTCTCAGTGATTTTTCAATTCATGTTTGGCATTGCAATTGTAGTGAAATTTCAACATTTTTTTCATCTATGGACTATTAATCGTTGTTCTATACCATTCTACCAAACAAGCTATGCACTCTGCTTAAAATGGAAGGGAATTGTGAATCTTCACCACTAAGATTATGCCATATCGCTATAACCTCTAGTACATATCTCTCTAATCAATTTGGCGAGAATACACTTGTTATATTACAATATGAAGGCTATTCTTTATATGGTTCTCTAAACATTCTCCTTCTCTAGAAAACTCTTTTATAGGGTTCTATTAATTATATTTGATCTAAAATCATTCATTCGATACAAGTTTCTCCAGTGTACTCTATTATATATGGCTTCTAGAAAAACCTTTCATTTATGGATCAAAGGTATCATCAGGATAAATGAATATTTATTTTTATCCCTGACCATTTCCATAATCTTCTAATATGGAGTGTTGACACTCAAATTGGAACATCATTGATATATAGTTAGAGCTGGTTTATTTTGTTGAGCTTAGCTCTTAAACGAATTATTCTATTTTCTAGGAATGATGAACTTGTATAGGTTTATGTTTATATGTCCAATAGCCTTCTTCATTTGGGTAAGATAGAATTCTTAATTAGTTTCAAGTATTTAAGGGACATAAAATAATTTGCTTGTATAAAAGGAAAAAAATAAGTGCCATTTAAATAAAAAAGAAATGCATATAAAAATAGCTACAATATAAGTAATAAAGAATAAAATACTAAACTAGAAAGATGTATCCAAGAACCAGAAGAGACCTAAATTCCATCAATATAAGAAGATGATGTGGTAACGAGCTTCATATCTAGGAACTTGAGTGAATTTCAAGAGATTCTAAGTTGCAGAAGCTGCTAGGAAGCTTGATTACACTAATTGATTTAGTGGAATCTATAGACTCTACACCATATAGCTTCTACATCACCGAATTATTTACATGAACAATGCATATGGAAGTCTCTAATAACTCCACAGGTATGTCGATGACATCTTGTGCGAAGAGACAGTCGACCACTTTCTCTCTTGAGTTTTGCAAAGAATCAGATACATCCCTTGAGAAAATATCATGCATTTCTTAAAACATGTGGACATATGGTCTTTTTAGAATAAAGAATGAAAAAATTAAATATTCAAAGTCGGCATCATCCATTTTCAATGTAGAAGTTAGCACAAACAAAACAAAAGCACTGGAATGAAGCATAAAAATGAAATTATATGAGGTTATTTCAAACTCATAAAAGATTGAATGTTTTTAAAACCACTTGCAAAAATATTTATGTCAGTGTTGAACATTCATAAAGGAGCCCGAGGAGATGCAATTATTTATAGCTAGTGAAGGAACAGATGGCATCCAAAAAAATCAAGAAGTTTATTCTCAAGGATTTCCATAAGGTATTGTTCTTCCGACTTGGAATTTCATTCTTTTGAAGACAATCCTGATATTTATATTAGTGAAAATGAATATGTTCAGTTTTCAATACTAATAGCCTTTAAATCCCCTTGTTAGTTACTTCCTAGCCAAGAAACATGACACATAACCTAAGTCCTATGTGTTTGTATCCCTTGTGTTAGGCATGTGACACACTAGGACACATGTTGTATCAAGTAACCAGTTGTATCAATATTTTGTAAATGTCTTCTAATTTTTTGGATCTTTAGGTCTATATTTTATTTTTAATATATATATATATATATATATATATATATATATATATATAT
>LPNX010014054.1:0-28844 GCA_001517045.1 Pseudotsuga menziesii
CTAGAAATTCAATTGCGACAGATCACACTCAGCTGTTCTAAGAATTGAATTACAGGAATAAGAATCAACAATTATAACAATCAAGGGATTACACAGGATTTGTGGGATGTCGTTCTGAACTATGAGATGAACAGAGTTGCGCACAGCTAATAAATGAATCGCATAAAGATTACTACTCAGTCGACTGTCACACTGTTACAGCAATCAATCTTGAGAAATGCAATCCTGTAAACCACACACACTACTGCTGCGCACACAGAAAAGTAATTAATGAAACTTCACACAACCATAAATTGAAATATCCTACCTTAACTCAGCAATCTCTGCAGAAGGCGGGCCCAGCCTTCACACAGAGATGCTGGATGAACAATGTACAGCTCCCTTAAACCAGCAGTACTCTTTGTATTAAAAATAAAGACTTATTACAGATTGCTCCCGCTGTTAATACACAAATGAATTCAGTTATTTTCCAACCCCCTTGACCGAGACATCTTTCTGCATTTATACCTACAAGTGATAACGTCCCATCCTATTGCAAAGGGCAGCCATGAAGATCTCTGATCTTCAGGCGCCCTGAATAACATTGTCTGTTACAAGACGTGGCATAATACAATTATAGAAAATACAAGAAGATTGTTGACTAGCCCAGAAGTAGCGATCTTCTCAGATCGCCATGATATTCGCACAGCTATCCTGAAGACCCCTCGATCATAGCTCGTTCTGTTGCGACTGCTCTGACCGGCCCTTGACTGGAATGTCACGTGTCTCCATAGATGAGGGACAGATGAATGATCCTTTTTGTGTCACGACCACCCCTTGTCCCTAGACTTGTTCAGCTTTGTCCCCTGCATTCTGCTCATCTCACATTGTCTTCATAGATCACACATATTAGCACAATTTCAAGAGATAAATAGCCTTAATTGTCACAAGAATAAGCATTAACTAAGGTAAAATAATAATCAGTCTTACCTTGACAAATTAAGGGATAAAGTGAAGAAAGTCAGTCTGATTGATATGCTAAGCAGTGTAAAGCAAGGGAAGAAAGGTGATTAAAGATGGTTAAAAAGGGACCAAATCTGGACTCAACAGATTTGTTCATAATTCTCCGGGGATCATCCTGAAAATGAGTGATCACCAAAATCCAGGGAAAACGCATCAACCAAATCACCTGTAACACTACACAGTAAAAAATTAACACAATTGCAAGAGTAAATAAACTAAATTACATAATCAATCAAATAATACAAAACAATACCTGAAACAAAAATAACTTCAGTATCACTTGCTGCATTTAATTACAAACTTCAAACCGGAAATACTTCCTAAACATATATACAATAGTGAGTGTGCCCAAAATACTATGATTTAACAGGAGCATTAAACACCTGTATATTCACCCCAGCCGCTGGATTCTGTGAATGACCTTTAAACTGCATTAGAGTAACCTGAGCGTTCAGCTCACTAATCTTTTCCTCATTTTTCTTATTCTCACGTTGCAGTTTCATTACTCTTTGAATTAACTTGTTCTTATGTTTCTTCAGACGTAGCATAGACTTATCATCTGAGTCAGATTTCTCCTTCAGTCTTATATTCTCAGCTTTTATGGCATCACCATGTGCTACCATCTCTGTTACTTCTTCCTCCATTCTATGTATTTTATCTAGTAAACAGTTTACGAATAACGGGTGAATTACTTCACCAATTTGATAATACCCAGGTAAGTTCGCTTCAACAAGCTTTCCCTTAATTGGAGGATCGACAAAAGGGTCAAACTAAGGATTTGTATCAGAGATATGAGGACTGTTATCTGCACGGCTCAATAGCCATGTCAGGGCCATCATGCGAAACAGGTTTATCTTCCTCGTCATCTAACACAACAGTTTCAATGTCTTTGTTATTACTCACGGAAGACTTAACAACACTAACCTTGGCTCCATACTCCACGTAAACCTGCCAGTAATCTTAACATTCGGCTTTTTGCTCGCATGTTTACTAGTATTGTCATTACAGTTCGGCGTCACAGGGGATAGGTTTAAAGACTTCCTCCTACGCTTGGAAGGCATAGGAGTACCAATACTACGCACAGGAGTGGGAGAAGGATCACCGCAAACGCAGGGGTTTGCACAATCATCAGGGTTTGATAGAGGCTCATGTACAGGTGAAGTCGAAACTTGAAAAGGCTCTTGACGTCTCACACACTCTTCAGCACAATCGAATTGGCAATGGAAGAATGCCATGAAGCCATTATGTTCAAGAAAATCATCCCACGACTGATTTCGTTTAGACAATTCTCTCTCCACCAACATCCTAACCAGGCCATAATGAAAAAGACTGCGACCGATGTTCTTCGGCCCCTTCTTAATGGCCAAAGACATTTTGGTCAAGCTCTGAACTAAATAATAGGGAAAATTAATGGGAAATCTGAGAAAAAAAGCCATCAATCGAAGATGATAGACACAAGCTGAGGAAAGACGACCCTCGCAGGTCACATACCTGTGAATAACATCCAGAACTGGTCGCCATTCTTTCTTGAAATATTTCCGTGATACACCGGTTCTAAATGACACATCCTGGCAAGGATTCTTCAACATCTGTCTCCATTCAGTGACCTCCATCTGCTTGTATTTGAACCAATGTTCACCTGTCAATGGCAAGCCCGTAGCCAAAGCAACTGAGCGCTTGTCGAACCTGAATTAGAGGTCGGCCACCTTAACCCTAGCATCAACCAGTGACATAGAAAATAACCTAGTCACTTTAGGGTTTGAGTCTGCAAACTTGCGGATAAATGGCAGCCACCCCACTGCTTCCACCTTAGCTAGGAGCTCAGGATTTTCATCAAGGAGCTTCATGTTATTGGGCTCGACCCTGACAACCGGATCCATGGCTATGAGTGCAGATGCACAAAATTGCACATAGAGGAGACACCATAGTTCACAATAAGACAGAACGCTGGAGAGCGAGCATTCGGGATGAAAACCAAGCAGAAAACACAAGCAACGAAACGAGACTATGTGATAAACGAAGTGCGACATGAGCAAACCCATACAAGGACCCTGTAAACTCAGCATGGGTGGACGAATATGATCACGTAGAGTAGTAATCAAGTAATAAAAAAATGACGGTGAAGACTCCAGACTAAACTCGTTTTTCCATTATTTATCTGGACCGATCGTAATAACACCACTCATCGCATCAGATACAGGTGTTCAAAGAGCAGGGAGCCACGACGCTGAGCACGTACTTGCAATTGAATGTTATTTATAGAGGTATGTACGAGTGTAATGATACCATATCAACCCTCGATCCAGCAAATCGGATGTGCAGATGATGACACAGATCAAACCAACCATAAGGGTTGAACTTTGGATGCTAACGCCGACCTTACCCTATAATGACTTCAATATTTGAAAATGACGAGCATACAAAATTTCATAAACCATCAAACCAATCCCAAACCTTACATGCAAGAATATAGGTCATGGTATGGAGTATATTATAAAGATCGAAATTAAACACTTATGGTAAAATCAAGCATGATTCAAAGTTTAAGTGATGAACTTAGGATAAGGGACCCCTGCATATAATATTCATCCCTTTATGTTCTAGGACCTCGTCCAATTCGTAAAGACATAAATAAACATACCAATTGCTGAATGCTCAAACAAGGCTTATGGTGAGACTATTATGGAAAGAATACAAATGCATTCAAAATAATGATTTAACATAGTAACTTTGTCAATTAGAAATAGTTGGCAAGGTTATAAAAAAAATAATTTGAATTGCATCATTTCAGTAGCTCACAGAATCTCATCGTTTCAGTAGCTCCAGATTCTATAAATTTGAAATGAGGACTTCAAATATTTCGTCAAACAAAATTTCATTTTGTTTGATAAAATTTGTATTTTTTTATCAGGCTGTTGGGTAAGAGCACAACACATTCAAACCAATTCTACTTATGAAACAAATTACTAATCTTATCCTTATAGATTTGATTACAAAGAATCATAAAAATAACATTACTTGCTTATGTAGAAAACAAAGGATTTTGACTCGATGCTCTTGCATCATACTCTAGGGGAAAAATAATTCTTCAATAGTTCTTTAGGGTTCACATAATACTTGGAAATATCTAGTTTATTTATTCATGTTGCATCTTCATATGGATGATCTTTCCAGTTGACCAAATAGTGAAAATAATATTTGGTCCTGGTCTTCTTTGAAATTATTTTGTCAAGGATAGCTTCAATCCATGGTTATTATTTTTAAAGTAACTATCCTTGCCAATCTGCAAATGGAACATCTTCACCCGAGATCATTTCTTCTAGTTGAACAAGTGAATCTTTAAAAATATATAGATCTAAAACATTAAAATTGGAGAAATTTTAAGATCATAAGGAATTTCTAATTCATATGCATTTGTAGAAAACTTCTTCAAAAATTTACAAGGCCCAATTTTCTTGAGTTTGAATTTATTGTAGGTTCCTTAGAAAACTTATCCTTTTTAATATAGGCCATCACTAAATATCCAACTTGAATATTAACTTCTCTTGTTTTCATGTCTACTCTCTATTTATACTTCCTAGCACAATCCTACAATTTCTCTTTAACATTTTCCTATAGCTCATGCATGCTAGATGCAAAATCTTCACCATATACACTCGTTTTTTCTTGTACTCCCAAATTCCTAAGTCCATACACTCCCCTTGGGTGCATCACATAGATAATCTAAAAGTTACTTATACATGTACTCCTCTTAGTTGAATCATTGTAAGCAAGATCAGCTTGAGCAAGAGTTAAATCCCATTCTTTTGGATTCTCATAAACAAAAGTTCTGAATATATTTCCCAAGATCCTATTTACCACTTCAATTTTACCATCTATCTAAGGATGATAAGAAGAGATAAAACTAATATTTGTACCCAATTTATTCCACAAATATCTCCAAAAATGATTGATAAATTTAGTGTCCCTGTTAGACATAATGCTCAAAGGAAGACCATGTAACTTCACATTTTTGAAAGAACATATATGCAATATTTGTCGCATCATTAGTCTCATTACAAGAAATAAAATGGGCCATTTTCAAAAACCTTACCACTTCTACATAAACATAATCATTTCCCCTCTGAGTTCTAGGAAATCCCATAACAAAATTCATATTTATGGAATCCCTAGGCCTAGTTAGAATATGTATGGGTTGATACAGTCAAGTATTTTGTTTACTCCCTTTGGCATGTTGACATATCTTGCATTTTTCAACAAACTTATTTACATCGTGCTGCATTCCCGGTCAAAAATAAAAAGCACTCACCTAAGAAAATGTTTTTTCCTATCCAAAATGACCTCACAAACCTTCACTATGTTTCTCCTGCATCATATTTTCTCTCATAGAACATTTAGGAATTCACAGTTTAATACTATGGAGAAACAATCCTTGTTTTAGTATGTAGTCAAACCATTGTCTTCTATTGTGTACAACTATATTTTCACAGGCTACATATATACCCTTAGAATCCACATCCTCCTTATACATACTAACCAAATTTTTGAATCCCAAAGTACTGACCTTAATCTCTTGCAAGATCAAATTTAATGTTCTTAAGGAATCATCAACCTTATTATATTTTTCTGTTGTATGCTTTATCACAAATGTAAAGTTATGCAAAAACTCCACCCACTTAGCATGTTTCTGATTCAATCTAGGTTGATTGTTTATAAACTACAAAACATGATTATCTGAATATAACACAAACTCTTTGGGAATAAAGTAATGCCTCTATTTCTTGAGAGGTTGGACAACAACATATAACTCCTCATATGAGGAATGCCTTTTTTTTTCCTCATTTAACTTCTCATTGAAATATGCTAGTGGTCTCTATTCTTGAATCTGAACAACCCCTATTTTTGTTCCACTAGCGTTGGTCTCTACTTGAAAAACCTTGTGAAAACTTGGTAATTCCATAATAGGGTTCTTAGTGATTTTCTTCTTGAGAAATTTGAAGTTTTCGGCAATGATTCTGTGCACTTTAAAGGTTGTCTACTTCTCTTGAAGGTGTCTATTATGGGTGCATAAATTTGACCAAACTTCTTGATGAATTTTCTATAAAAACTTGCAAGACCATAAAAAATTCTTACCTCATACACATTCCTTGGAGTTGGCCAATTCATAATCTCTTGCAGCTTCTCTGAATTCATTTTTAACCCTTCTTCTGAAACCACAAATCCTGAATAAATCAATTCTTTCTCTAGGAAATTGCACTTTTTTATATTTACCAGCAGCTTCTGTTTTTGCAGGGTTTCCAACACCAATTTAAGATGTCTCAAATGATCTTATTTATTCGAACAGAAAATCAGAATATCATTGTGATAAACTATCAAAAATTTTCTAGTGTATTCCTTCAAGACCTCATTCATCAAGCTCATAAAAGTTTTAGTCTCATTAGTAATCCCAAATGGCATTACTAACCACTCATACAGTCCATTGTTATTCTTGAATGCACTCTTCCATCCATCCCCTTGTCTTATTCTTATTCTTATACCTACTATTTGATCTTTTCATTCTCTTGAGGAGTCAGTGTGTAGGCTACCTTATTAGGTAAAATTGCACCAGGTATTAAGTCAATGTGATGACTAATACTTCTCAAGGGAGGTAAAGAATTTTGTGACTCAGCCACAACAATATCAACATAATCATCAAACAAGATTCTAACTTCAACAGACAAACCATCTAAAATTGTAGATAAAATTACCTTTGGTTTTCCAACAATGAAAAATGTAGTTCTTCTTCTTTCTTGACTTCTTGTAACAATTCCTTCTTAGTCATAAACAACATATTGGGTCCTCAATATTCTTGGCCTGCTTCATCTTTCAAATATAGCAATGCATGCTTATTTCCATCCTTTTCTAGAGAGTAAGTGTCCTTCCTTCCATCATGGACAACTTTTATGTCATATTGCCATGTCCTCCCTAAGAGTATATGACATACATCCATAGTCATTATATCGCATAATACCACATATTTATAAGTACCAATTTGAAACTCCACAATGCACTACTCATTTACCAATAGTTGATGTTCTTTTTGCAACTAGGAGACATTATAAGGAGTGGGATGCGTCATCCTCTTCAATCCCAACTTCTCTACCTTCTCATTGGAGACCAAATTATCGGTACTAGCACTATCAATAATCATCTTACAACACTTCCCTTATGACTTGCACTTATTCCTGAACATATTCTTCATCTGGGCTGGTTCATGCACTTCCTTCTCTAGTTTTACTAAAATTCTCTTCATCATAAGAGATTATCATTCATCACGAGGATTATTCATCTGTCCTTCCTCATTGGAATCTTCATGAGAAACAATATTTACATTTCTATGAGCTGTAGGTTTATTCTTTGGGCACTCCCATGACATGTGTTCAATTTCTCCACATGTATAGCATTTCACTTCTCTATTTTTGCCTCTTCCTCTAACATTAAATATGCCTCCCTTGGATCCTCGTCTTTGGGGTTGTTGGATACAAGAACCTTCGACCCCATCCCTAGAGGTTTGAAACTTACCTGCTTTGTTTGGAGATCCTTTTCATCTAGTTGTACTCCTCCCTCAACACTTCTGGTTATGTTTTATTACTATCTTCTCTTCTACCGTTGAGGATGCATGATAAGAATCTTCAATGGTATTGCTGGGAAAAATATGCACTATTTAATTCAATACTTAATTGTCAACCCAGGAAGGGAGCTTATGAGATGCAAACAAAATATGTGTAGAATTGAAGGCTTGAACTAATCAGAGATAACTAGATATGGAAATTTATTGATCATGACACTATATGATTTTAAACTACATGCATAACTTTCATAATTCAAATGCAAGAATTTAATTTGTCTAAAAATCAACTAAGAACTTGAAAAGTAACTATGAATTGAAATCTAATCTAACATTATGTTAATCTATTATAGGAAATGAAATTGCAACAACTGATATAGGAAAGAGGTCACTTGGTCCGAAAGCAATTTAATGAAAGCAAATTTAACTATTCAAAACATGCAACAAATCAATTAAACTATTTCATGAATGCATGAACTGTATTATTATGCAAGGATGCGAATCTACTTAACCATGTGATTAACTACAAAAGAAAATATGAAATTAATTACTATAAAACATGAAATTATGCTACAAGTGAAAAGAGCAATTAATCTATCTATTATATGAGAGAAATTACTTTATATTTTCAAAAGAGCAAACTAACCAACTTTCCTACTCTAGTTATCGAACTTATGCAATCGTATAAAGAAAATTAAAACACTAATCTAAGGACCAAGTGTAAACAAATACTTTCTGAGGAATAATAAACTAATGTAAGCAAACTAGTTTAACAAATCCAATCTAACCAACAATTAATCTATGAATTTGAAAAGTAAACTAAGCTATGAGAACTTTCAAAATGAAACTAATGCATCAAATACAAATGAATTTATTAAACTTGAATTGAAACTACTTCCTAGTCTACTCTACCCACTAACACACAATAACTTGAAGAAATAAAACTAAAATCCGGATTTGTTACTTTCTTTGAAAACTTAAAATTATAATTCATGAAGCATTTTAAAACAAATCCCACAATAGAAATTTTATAAATAATAAAAATTAAGTTACAACTTAAATTACCAATTAGAAACTATATCAGAAACTATATTGAGATTTAAATATTATATATTTAATTACAATTGCAAAACACTCTAAAGAATTAAAATTTAGCAACTAAAGAAATGTCCAAATTACAAGCTAAAAACTAAATTCTATAACATATAATATAAATTATTATTATTATTTTTAATACATAAGTTATTCTTACTTTATAATCATATTATATTATGAACAAATAATTTGATATTATTAAAAACTACAAATTACAAACTAATTCTTAAAATAAATTTCTAATAAAAAATTCAAATTTTATTTCTTCACCAAATATTTCAAAGATCTTACTCTTTAAATATAAAACAATATGTATTCATTTTAACATGTATGCGTTTTTTAAGAAACATAGGTATGCACCCTAAATCCAAATTGTCTGAAGTTATGGGTTATTTCATACATTAAATATATATCTTCACACCATACTCTCATAAGGTTGCGGCATATAAAACCTGGAAATTATCATTGGTTAATGAAATGCCATATGAAATGAATTAAAAGGGATTTGTATAACATCTAATTATAACAGTGAATGTAAAGCATAAATACAATGCAATAATAAGCAAGAAAAAAATACCGACGTAAAGATAAATTAAAACGGAAATTTCATAAATCTAGATTAGAAATATGAAATGCTAAAAAACAGTCTCGAGAGCAATCTGGACAAATAGTGCAAATGAAAGGCTAAAAGATGAAATAAACAGAAATCCAAATGGCTGGCCATATCAATTCTGAATGTATAAATCACATAAAAACATAGGAAAATTATAGTTTATTAACAGCAAAACATCATCTACAGGAAAACTAAATACATATACATAAAAACAAAATTACTTATCTACAAAAATGAACGGAAACTGTTGAATATGTACAAATAGAACTTCCGGTTGTTGAGGGGCCCTTCTCAGCAATCAGAGGCTAGTATAAGCCAATGAATTACTTCACAGAAGACTGAAACATGCATATGCAACTGAAAAATAGAGTTTTATTCAATTTAAACATAGTTTTTTACAGAGTCTATTCATCGGCGACTCGCTACCCAACTCTTAGGAAGACGCTGGTATATATAGCTGCTTACAAAGATGATCAAGTCAAACCTTTAGTGGTTGAATTCTCTCTAAAATTAGTCGATCATAAAAGGCACATAATGGTTTACACACCAACGTATGAACATCTTCCTTCTGTAGCATGAGCATGACCTCTTCAGCATGAATGTGGCGTGGTGTGGTGAATCTTCTCCTCCCTTCACGTGGATGGATCTTATTGAGTGTGCTTGATGTGGCATCAATCCCTTCCTTAACGTGGATGATGGGATGATGATGAGCGTAGGAAGTGTACACATTGACGAGTTTCTAGAACGCAGGTTGTTCTATTCCTTAAACACGCAGGATTGTGATAATTTGATATTAAACAAAGGAGGCCGTAGGTAAACTATAGATGTTCCATCAGTTGAACGCGTGGATAGTGAATATCTAGGTGGTGATCCTTAGGCTGGGATGAAGGTGCATGGACAATAATTTGTTTGCAAGTTGTTTCATGTTTTAAATGCCCAGAATTAATTGTCAGTAGGGTGCAGTCTGGTTGACGAGCTGGACAGAGAAATGGACAGCAAGTTGGACAACAAGGTTAATTCATGGTTGAATTCTATTGGTTGGGTGATGGGGTTTTTTTTTAGTGCTTGTTTTAATTATGGTTGGGATTCAGTTTCGTGACTACACGTTTCCATTATACCATTCTCTTTCTTCACGGCATGCGAGCTCATCCTTTACGGCTTGCATAAAACATAAAATGATCAAAATTAAAACATGTAAAACCCATTTGGATACTTTATGATCAATGCACATTCTATTTAAAACAAGTGAATTCATAAAAAGAATGAATGCGTTTAAATAAGAATGCATTAAAAAATAAATGCATAAACAAAATAATCTTCAAACCAAAGTTTTTTTCGTTTTTTTGATGTGCTCCTTATAATAATAATAAAAATGGTTATGTGAAATAACCCTATTCTTCAATGAAAGTATTATAAATAAATAATATTATATANTAAGTATTATTTATAATAATAATTCTTTTTAATGTTCATTTTAAGCATCATTTTCAATAATTGTTTATTTTTTTCTAAAACTAATGCAAAGAAATATTAGCATTAACTATTGGTTTTATTTCGCATATACAGGACCAATATGACCACTAAGAAATAGAAGACGAAGATGAAACAAACCAAGAACCTAATAAGAAACATGCCATTAAACCTAGTGTGGAACTTAGGACCGAAAGAAGGGGTTGAATGGAGTGCCAAAATGCGCAATAAGTGCAATAATACATCAAACATGATGAATTAAACTTCTTTTACATTTATAGGTTATAATTGATGAAAACATAGTAAAATATAGACAAAATAAAGATAGATGTATTCGATTTCAATAAATAGGCGAGGAAATTAATGTAAATAACATCATTATAAAAGACAATTCCGGAGCCCAACGTTCCCCCAGACCAAAGGTGTGGCATGTCTGTGTGTCATGAATGAATTAGAAGTGGTCTTTCATTTATTCAAAAACTCTGCTTGATCATTAATAGTTTATAGGAAATCGTTCAGCAAAACGAAGCCATCTTTATTACTACATGAAAATTGGAACTTAGAAAAAAAAATTATGTTATGAGATGACCAAAAAAACTTCGTATTATTTAATATTTCGTAATACATACAATTTTTCTACTAGTTATAATTCTTTCTTATGAAGACCATATAAATTGAGACTTTCTCCCCTAGACCGAAGGTATGTCATGTCGTCGTGCCATGAATGAATTAAGACTGGGTTAAAATAGAAAACATGAGGGTGTATATAGTCAATAAAGCCTATAGGAAACTATTCATCCATGCTACTTCTCAAAGGTTTATCATGATTCAAGTAATGGTGGGAAAAGTGTGCATGTAAAGTTCATTAGACTCCTAAGTTTATGGGTACCACTTCTAGGATAGTGATATCCTAGGTATATAATGAATTAGATAGTAGGATCTTAAGTGCACTTACAAACATTTTCAAAAGGTAGATTGATGGAGTTCATTTTCTTTAGATCAACCATGCATACCTTCCTCCATTATACCCACAACAACCTTTATTATTACAGAGTCCTTTTCATATTTTTTTAACTCTTTTTATCTCTCTCATTTTTAACAAGTTGTCCTCTCCACGAAGATTTTCCTCTTATAGTTGGGCCTATTCAGTATCCCATTAGGTTTACCTAGTCATACCACAGGCTAGTACCCGCTACCAGTGAGCCTGTTCAGTACCCCAGCGGGTTAACCTCTTAAACCCGTTTTCTATCAGAGGCTCTTGTCCCAATGTTTCCAGTTCCTATAGATATTCGACAAATGATTTTTTCTATCAAGGAGTGGTGGGGGAGAAACTATAAAAACCATGCTACAAGGTGGGATGGTATATGGATTGGAGGACAGCTAGTTTTTTTATTATTATTATCATGGAAAAATAAAGGCTGCAAGAGGAATCTACTAAATCAAAGATACACATGATTGATATATTTAGTGTAAAGTGGATGAATCCATAAGATAATGAATGAAAGGTTTCTCTAGTCCCAAAATTTGTCTTTTTCATATAGAATTATAGTAGCGTTCCCCACAAACTAGGAATTTCATTCACCCTTATGCTACCCTGTAGTAAAGATGCTTAAATAACATGCCCTAATAAAGAAGCTAGGATGTATGAGTGACCTCTAGGTTTTAGATGGACCTTAATTTATGACAAATCCCCATGAGGTTTAAAGTTGGTCTTGAGTAACTGGTATAATTAGAAATATGCATGTATGAAAATGAATAATGAAGAAAAATGTTTTTGGTTTAGTCATTAACATGATCTTTTTCTTAGTTCTTTTATTTGAAAAAAAAACCAAAAAATGAAGTTGCATTATTACCTAAACTAAGAATGCAACATTTTAGTTATATACATATTTCCTTGCCCTAAGAAGAAACAAAACATGTTTATTCAAGTATATGACCTTTTCCAATGAAAACAAGTGCAAAGCAAAATGAGAATTGTACCTTTATCCACAGATGAAAAGATTGTTGCGGTGATTACCTGAATGTGGAAGTTCAACCAACTTAATTTTCTTTGCATCAATAGGTGTCAAATGAAGGAATGGTATTGCGGTCGAGTTACCTCCTTAAACCATATTTTGATGTAGTCTTGGTACCCACCTTCCTTTGCTATGTCATACAAATCCTCTTCTAGTTGAGCAGTTGTTTAAGCATATGATGGATCTGTTAGCTTTCCTGTAAAGAACTCTTTAATTTCTGGTTTCTCTCCTTTAGATGTAATCCCCAATATGTCAGCTTCTTCTGCAGTCTTGCAAAGAAAATCCTTTTGTAATTCTTGGCATTTTGGTTCGTCTCTCATTTTAGGAGTAGTTGATAAAATTTCAACTTCTGTTAGGATCTCCTCTTTGGTAGAGATCTAAATTCCATCTTTCTCCAGGGTTTAAGAGAGTTCTCTCATAATAATGATCACCTTTGAGTCCATGTTGTTTGTTGGTAGGTCCTGCTTTACACAAGTATCAGTCCCTGGGGTTCTTACAGTACCCAAATTTTTTTATGTGTTTTTGAGAAACTATCTACTAATAAAATCAATTTGTGATTTAAAGACAACACACTAAAACACCTACATAAAAAGTACACTTAAGAGAAGTAAATCAAAATTTGCGTGAAGTAAACACACTTGTGTGAAAAGGTAACAACAAGGATTTGGGGCACCCCACTATAGTGGATGCGCAGGTTCTTATCTCTTGTCTTACCGTTCTCCCCTTCCCCTTGTTGTGTAATGTAAAGGCAACCTATCTACTACTATCTACCTAGAATCCAATCCCTTTAGCACCTCCCCAGAAATGGCCCCAAAATGTTGGGAAAAATATGAATTATTTAATTCAGCACTTAATTGTCAACTCGGGAAGGGAGCTTATGAGATGCAAACACAATATGTGCAGAATTGGAGGCTTGAACTAATCTAAGATAACTAGATATCCAAATGTATTGATCATTCAACTATATGATTTTAAACTACATGCACAACTTTCATAATTCAAATGCAAGAATTTAATCCATCTAAAAGTCAACTACGAACTTGAAAAATAACTATGAATTTAAATATAATCTAACATTATGCTAATCTATTCTAGGAAATGAAATTGCAACAACTAAGATAGGAAAGCAGTCACTTGCTCTGAAAGCAATTTAATGAAAGTAAATTTAACTATTCAAAACATGCAACAAATGAATAAAACTATTTCATGAATGCATGAACTGTATGCGTATGCAAGGATGAGAATATACTTAAGCATGTGATTAACTACGAAAGCAAATACTGAACAAAAGAAAATATGAAATTAATTACTATAAAACACGAAATTATGCTACAAGTGAAAAGAGCAATTAATCTATCTATTCTATTAGCAAAACTACTTTATATCTTCAAAAGAGAAAACTAACCAACTATCCTACTCTAGTTATCAAACTTATGAAATCGTAGAAAGAATATTAAAACACTAATCTAAGGACCAAGTGTAAACAAATACTTTACGAGGAATCATAAACTAATGTAAGCAAACTAGTTTAACAAATCCAATCTAACCAGCAATTAATCTATGAATTTGAAAAGTAAACTAAGCTATGAGAACTTTCAAAATGAAACTAATGCATCATACACAAAAGGACTTATTAAACTTGAATTGGAACTAGTTCCTACTTTACTCTACCCACCGAAACACAATAACTTGAAGAAATAAAACTAAAATATAGATTTGTTACTTTCTTTGAAAACTTAAAATTATAATTCATGAAGCATTTTAAAACAAATCCCACACTACAAATTATATAAAAAATACAAATTAAGTTACAACTTAAATTACCAATTAAAAACTATATCAGAAACTATATTGCAATTTAAATATTATATATTTAATTACAATTGCAAAACACTCTCAACAATTGAAATTTATCAACTAAAGAAAAGTCCAAATTACAAGTTAAAAACTAAATTCTATAACATATAATCTAAATTATTATTAACTTTTTTAATACATAAAGTTATTCTTACTTTATAATCATATTATATTATGAACAAATAATTTGATATTATTAAAAATTACAAATTACAAACTAATTCTTAAATAAATTTCGAATAAAAAATTCCAATTTTATTTCTTAGCCAAATACTTCAAAGATATTACTCTTTAAATATAAAATTATATGTATGCATTTTAACATGTATGTGTTTTTTAAAAAACATATGTATGCACTCTAAATCCAAATTGAGTCAACGTATGAGTTATTTCTTACATTAAATATATATCTTCAGAGCATACTCTCATAAGGTTGCCACATATAAAACCTAGAAATTATCGTTGGTTAATGAAACGCCATATGAAATGAATTCAAAGGGATTTGTATAACATCTAATTATAACAACAAATGTAAAGCATAAATACAATGCAATGATAAGCAAGAACAAAATACAGACGTAAAGATTAAATAAAATAGAAATTTCACAAATCTAGATCAGAAATATGAAATGCTGAAAAATAGACTGGAAAGCAATCTAGATGAATTGTGAAAATGAAAGGCTGAAAGATGAAATAAAAAGAAATCCAAATAGCTGACCATATCAATTCTGAATGCATAAATCACATAAAAACATAGGAAAATTATAGTTTATTAATAGAAAAAAATCATCTACAGGAAAAATAAATACATATAAATAAAACCAAAATTACTTATTTGCAAAAACAAAAAGAAACTGTTGAATATGTATAAATAGAAACTCCGGTTGTTGAGGGGCCCTTCTCAGCAATCAAAGGCTAGTCTAAGTTAATGAATTACTTCACAGAAGACTGAAACATGCATACACAACTAAAAATAGAGTTTTATTCAATTTGAATAGAGTTTTTTACAGAGTCTATTCACTGATGACTCGCTACCCAACTCTTAGGAAGAGCCTAGTATATATAGCTTCTTTTAGAGATGAGAAAGTCGACCCTTTAGTGGTCGACTTCTCTCTAAAATTAATCGATCATAAAAGGCACATAATTGTTTACATGACAACGTATGAACATCTTCCTCCTTTAGTGTGAGCGTGACCTCTTCAGCATAAACGTGGCATGGTGTGGCGAATCTACTCCTCCCTTTGCGTGGATGGATCTTCTCCAGCGTCCTTGATGTGGCCCTCAATCCCTTCCTTAACGTTGATGATAGGCCAATGTTGAGTGCAGGAAGTGTACACGTCAATGAGTTTCTAGAACGCAGATCATTCTATTCCTTAAACATGCAGGATTGTGATAATTTGATATTAAACAAAGGAGGCCGTAGGTAAAATCCAGATGTTCCATCCTTTGAACATGTGGATAGTGAACATCTAGGTGATAATCCTTAGGATGGGATGATAGTGCGTGGAGAACAATTTGTTTGTAGGCTATTTCAATTTTTAAATGCTCAGAATTAATTCTCAGCAATGCACAGTCTGGTTGACATGCTAGACAGAGAACTGGACAATGAGGTTAATTCATGGCTGAATTCTATTTGTTGGGTGATGGGTTCTTTTGCTAAGTTCTTGGTTTAATTATGGTTGGAATTCATTTTCGTAACTATGCATTTCCATTATACCGCTCTATTTCTTCACGACATGCGAGCTCATCCTTTATGTCCTGCATAAAACATAAAATGATCAAAATTAAAACATGCAAAATGCATTTGCATACTTTATGGTCAATGCACATTCTATTTAAAACAAGTGAATGCATAAAAAGAATGAATGTGTTTAAATAAGAATGCATTAAAAAATGAATGCATTACATAAGAAATGCATTAAAGAGAATGAACACGTTAAATAAGAATGCATTAACAAATGAATTCATAAACAAAATAAACTTCAAACCAACTTTTTTTTTTTGTTTTATTGATGTGTTCCTTATAATAATAATAAAAATGGTTATGTGAAATAACCCTATTCTTCAATGAAAGTATTATAANTGAAAACCAAGTATTATTTATAATAATAGTTCTTTTTAATATTCATTTTAAGCATCATTTTCAATAATTTTTTATTTTGTTCTAAAAATAATGCAAAGAAATCTTAGCATTAACTATTGTTATTATTTTGGATATGCAGGAGCAACATGACTGACAAGAAATAGAAGGCGAGGATAAAAAACCAAGAACTTTATAAGAAACATGCCATTAAACCTAGTGCGAACTTAGGACTGAAATAAGGGGCTGAATGAAGTGTCAAATGAGCACTAAGTGCAATAATACATAAAAAATGATGAATGGAACTTCTTTTACATTTATAGGTTATAATTGATGAAAACATAGTAACAGATAGACAAATTAAAGATAGATGTATTCAATTTCGGTAAATAGGTTAGGAAATTAATGTAAATAACATTATTATAAAAGACAATTCCGGAGCCCAACATGTGTTAAAATTTAACAAGCTGATTTCATATTGTATTTCATATCTCATTCCATATACATACTTGACCACTCTTCCAATGTATCCTTGTATCTATCCATCTCTAATACTCAACCTAAGGAATTCTTTTGTATATTATTTAATAGGCATATCCTTCTATCTAATATTTTGTAATTTTTGAATGAGAGTCGACTAATAATCCTTTGGCATAAATTGACTTTTAATTTTATCTAACATCTTATCCTAAGTTTTGATTCCAACCTTACTTTTTCTTTCCATGTGGATCTGAAGTTCATCCCACCAAATGGTTGCATGTCCTTTTAGTCTGGTCATTGCATATTTCACCTTCTTCTTATCCTCAATTTCTTCAAAATCAAAGTACTTTGTTAGAGCATTGATCCGATCCATGAGTTCTTCAACATTCAAGTTACCTTCATACATGGAAACTTCAACTTTAGGCCTATTACTAGATTTCACCAGCATCCTCAATACTTTTAATTCATCAACAATATCATCTTTCTCTTCTTCAGAGGATTCCTCTTCATTGCTGGTATCTATACTCCCTAAATTTTTTCTCTCCATATCCTCCATTCTAGCTTGGAGTTTCGTTAATTCCATTTGTAAGTTTGTCTCCGTAGCTTGTCTTCCTCGACCACCTCCTACAAGAACTCCATGTGCTTGCCCTCACCTTTGTGGCATATTTAACCTGCTATGATACCAAAACTGATGCTAGGCAAGAGCTATTAGGCCTATTTTATCCTAATCATGAAGAACCACTATTTAAAATCTTCTTCTTTGGCATCTAACCTCTCAATGACTCAAACATTGAAAGATTTCTGCAATTCAATTCCTTCCACAATTTCCTTTCCTCAACAACCTTTCCACAATTATGTGTCGTGGGTTGCAGTTATGTTTTTCTTAAATTCCAAAAATGACTTCCTCGATTATGTGACCACAAATTTCTTTCCATAGTCGGGTTGCAGATTGTAGATTGTAGACGTGGCTTCCAGCTTTTCCCTAAATGGGCTTCCACAATATGCTCCCACAAATCTCTTTCCACAACTTGTGAGAGCCGTCGATCGCTTGTGGAGCCTATCTCTACCATACAATCTACAATTGTTTTGTTGGTTTAACTAACTCGTAATTCCACTTCTGAAATTCATCTACAACCGTAGATCTGTCAAAGTTGCAAATTTTTAACTTAGACTATTACAGACGAGTTGATAGAAGAAACGATCAATTTATTCCTCATGCATTCATATGAATGGATCTCCATCTTAGTGGTTTCTAATGATTCTTGAAAAAGTAACGTTATTCACTCATATACGGGGAGATTTAACACATTCATGGTTATTGAAAGAAGACAACTTTGTACAAACATTCATGTAGAGGCTACAACTCTATTCTTAATTTAATCAACCATTCATGCAGACACACAAAGTTTTGATTATTACATTAGACACTTAATATAGAACTCTGTCAAACTTGCTAGATCCGAATAAGTATGATCTGAAATCGTAAGAAAGTATTCTACAACTAACTTGTCCTCGAGAAACCTCTTGCAAGATTTGAGTATATCAGTGGAAAATTGCCATTATTACATTAAAACTAATTCTATCTATGAAACATATAACTAATCTTATAATTCTAGAATTGATTACACAGAACCATAACAACACCATTCCTCTCTTATGCAGAAAACATAGTATTTTGACTCAATGCTCCTCCATCACTTATGGGATTTGGAACTCTAGAAAGAAGGCTTCTCGACCTCTTACATCCTATGAATAGAATATAAGTTAAGTTTGAGATGTTCCTAGTTTGATGATTAAGTTTGACATTTTTTGAATCTTGTTTGTCTATCTTGTTTAGAGATTCGATTTAACTTTTAAATCTAAGAGATTAGGATTATTGATGTAATTTTCTACTGTGTAAATTTATATGGAATGTTTGCTTTCGTTCTCAACTCAGTTTATAACCTGGAAACATTTACAATTTGATATTCAATATCCAAGGTTTTGAAAGTGTTTAATATGGAATTATTGACATATTCATAATGTATCACTTCCAATTATATTCTTCTTGTTTGAGTGTACTAAGAAGCCTCCCAGATCTTTTATTAACTCTATACATTAATAATATATATTACATATATACTAGTTATTGACTATGTTCATATTAGTTCATCTTGTACTAAAATTATTATCTAGCATGATATTACATTCTATTAAAAAGCCCATATATATTTATATTTATACTATAATGCTATTGGTATATATAGGCTATACTATAATTCCAATTTGTATAAGCATTGTACATAAATTTGTCTATAAACAGTAAATGACAAAACATTAATTGATAAATTACTTGATGCATAAATATAAACTTCTTAATATAAAATTAATTAAAGAAGCTAGTATAACTTCAATAAAAAATACCATGAAGGTAACTAAATGTGCACAAAAGATAACATTTCAGAGCGCCTAAGTGAGTTTCTGTGTTTGATAGCTAATCAACGGAGGAGGAAGATTCTGCAAGCGATCGACGCATTAGAGGAAATTTGAACTCACAATGATCCTTTTAACCCTCATTCAAATTCCATTTCATCATGTGTTATCCAATGAAATTGATTTAAATTTCAAATACCGTATAGGTCTTAAACACTTTTTTAATATAAATTTGGGGATAGGTATCATAAAAAAACTACTTATTTTGTTCGTATTTTCGACATATCTCCTTCTGTTTTTACTCAAATTTCGATCCACAGAGCTCGTTGGTTGTAGAATTAAATTCTACATCCAACAGGTAGCCACTTGGCATACTTTTTACTGACCTCGCTATCCCAGAAACAATAAATACTTGGAAAAACGTGATGACATCATCACATTTTTCCAGGTATTTCTTGTTTCTGGGGTATCTAGGTTTGTAAAAAGCATGCCGAGTGGGTACTCATTGGATGTGGAATTTAAGTCCGCATCTAACGAGCTCTCCTAATCAAAATTTGAGTAAAACCATAGAGAGATATGTCAAAAATACAAACAAAAAAAGTAGTGTTTTACTTTTCTTCCTCCAAAATTAATAAAGATTATTTTATTATTTTAACTATTATTTTATTATTTTCTTGAGGAGGCCCATTTTGAGTTGAAATTTCCTCTAATGGTTCACATGAATTACGGAAAGAGATTTGTGGGAGGATATTGCAGAAGCACATTTCAAAAAAGTTGCAATCCATAGTCTACAATCTGCAACCCGACTAAGGAAAGAACATTGCGTCCGCATAATTGCGGAAGTATTTTTTGAAATTTGGGAAATGCATGTACCCTTACTCCACAATCCACAATTGTGGAATCTGTTTCGAGAAAAATTGAAAAGCATATCTGCAATTATATATTGCTATATATTGTTGTATATAAACATGGTTGTAACGTTTTCCAAAGGGGGATCCCATGGGGTTTGACCCCATGTATCCACTCTAATAGTACAACATATGCCAAATGGGCTACAATGGTAATTATTCCCAAACAAATGTATTTAATCCCATTTCATTTCATTGCTAAATGGAGAACTCCAAGTGCCTTTGGTGCAAATTCTCTATGTAACCTACATTATTTTGCAGAGAGAGAAAGGGAGACTATTGTGGCTAGTCTCGGATGAAGGTGGAAGCGTTTGAGTCTTTTTTTTAATCTATTTTTTGAGATAGAGTCAGTGGTGCAATCACATTTTGGATCTAAGATTCCAAATAAGGAAGAGTCCAAATTACTAAATTATGCTTATGATATTTTAAATGCTACTATTAGGATTACATATACTAAGTTATTTTACTAAACTTAAATGTGTTTTTGGTTGGCGTGTCTCCACAATCTCTACACTCTTTTTGGAAATGAATTTTCCTTTCAAAACAAGAAACATTATTTTAGCCTAGTGACCACAAATCCTAGTGAGCATATATAATAATAAATAGCACAACCACTTAACTTGTAGCTAGTGAACATCGATAAGTCACAAGTTAAGTGTCATTAATAAGTTATCAATAAAGTATGAGTTAATTTTTCCTACCTTATTCTAGTTAAATGACATATTTCTCACAAACTCCTAGTTATCAACATATTAGTTAGAAGTTATCCATATATAAACTACAACTTATCCACACATCAATTATGAGTTATCCATGTATTAGCTACTAGTTATCCATGCATGAATTATTTTTTATATTCTTTTTTTGATAATTGTTTATTTTGAATTTGTAATTACTATGATAGAATTATTTTGAACAATACACTTTTCTTATACTCATACAATCTAGAGAAAACATACATGCTTGTGTACTACTACTACTAATAATAATCAATAGTAGTTGATGAATAGATAACTGATCATGATGCATGGATAACTTATGGTTTATAAATGGAAAATTTGAAGAATTTCGATGGTAACATGTACTTAAACATGGATAACTAGAAGTTAAAAAATAAATTAGAAAATATTCCAGACTCTCTTCCATTTCATCACTATATCTCAACCATTTTATAGTTACAATCCAACTAAAAAAAATATGTAGATGTATTAGTTAACTAAAATACAGAATATTAAATTAAATTTACCTCTTCTACAATATTGTAACTCCAAACATATCACTCAATAATTGGGGACAATCACACAAATCCAAATGTCTGCCATGCCAGTCTTGTAAACGGTGGAGCATGCATGATACCTATGCACCTTCCATTTTAATGAAATAACTAGCACATCCACATAGTTTGTGGCTGGATCATGCCAATAGGGATCAAATGGTTAAGAGATAGTTATGGAATGGAGGAAAATTATCACTGACATTCTTCCAGTTATCTATTTATCAGCTATCACTTAGTTTTTATATTCTTTTTATTTTTATCTCACATTTTTCTAGTTATCTTTTATCAGCTATCAATTTTTTTGTTATATTCATTTTCTTTATAATTGTTTATTTGGAATTTTGAATGACCACCATAAAATCAATCTAGATATCTTTACACATGTCTCATCCTCATTTGTAGATGAAAAAAAATAGAGGGTAGTACACCCCCAGATCCACGGGGGCTTCACTTGTTGACCAATAGACTATCACGTTAGTTCATATTGTGGGTTTTAAAATTATCAAAAATCGAACCAATATATTGGAGGTATTAGGGGGCTGAGGGGTTTAAGATGGGGCTGGGTAGGGTGGTTTATAAGGATTGAGCTATAAAAAGGGGTGGAGAGGAGGTTTTAAGTATTGGGAGGGGGTTTCAACAAAAAGATTTTGGGTTAATATCTCTCAAAATTAAGGGTATTCTTTAATATCCCACGATCGCACGTGCTATGTGAGAGGTTCACTAAGTGAAGTCCCCGTGCCCAGATCTCAAATAAAAACGTCCAAATATATTCATATGGTAGTTTAAACCTTGCAGGCCAATCTACATCTAACAATTGTTATAATTCTCTATTAACATACAGAGGTTATATTTAGTAAACAAAGGTAGTGGTATCGATCCTCACAAGTTACAACCCCATTGTTTAAACAAAATTAAAATCCACAATAGGAATAGTAATATAAACAAAATACATTACATTACATCGTTGCCAACAGAGGTCATGACATCGACTCCCATGGATGTCAAGACCCAAGGCAATGTTATAAATAAACAACCCATAACCATTATTTATACTTACAACAATCAAACCCCATAATCGTTCTCACACAGGACACGCTAATACAAATTTGTACACAGGCTGTCGTTTAATATTAAAACCATTAAAGACAATTACAGAGTAATTAAAATACCTACGCTAGCAGAGAGGTTGTGGGACTCCATCTAAAGCGCAGTCTCGACTATTAAAACAAATTAATACAGATTCCAAGTTAATTCAAGAATAACAAATTCCATCATGGTTCTGCATACCCTGGCTACCACGAAAACCACTAACACACAAGTGCTCACATAAGTCATGGCCTTGGCCAAGTAATATGATAATTACTTTACACAGTCACTACAAATATAAACCCTACGCTACACTATCGCATCCTATGATAAGGCACATGCCATTGATGGAATGGACCATACCCATGCTATCTACAAATTCATACTCTACATGCCATAATACACAGAAAATTATTACCACAAAGAATTTAAATAAAAGCTAACGCAATACTGTGGGAAGGATCATTCCATTGATGACATGGCCTTTTCCCCACAATGTCAAGACATCAAAATTATTATTTTAACCAAGCTAATCAATAGCATTTGTGCACAAAGAAACCAACAAGGGTATGCCTCTGTCCATTTCAAGAACTCCAACTCTTTTACAAACAGTTCCCAATAAAAACGCAGGAGTAAAATCGCATGAATCACATATCAAGTTTAAACATTGAATTATATCAAAACCATATATCAATTTACATAGAGTTTCCCGAATGTCTATACATAATCGCAATTGAAGACCAAGAGAAATTTTTTACACAAGGTGCCAATGGGCTATGGCGCCATTTCTTGCAATGGTGCATCCCATGGATTTTGAAATACCAAAACCAGAACTAATAAAGTTACATAACCAAAATACACCTTGCATAGAGCCGAATGGCCTAAACATCAAGTCACAACATAAACACCTCCCATTTAAAAATAAACTAAGTATGTATTCAAGCCCGAAGGAGAAATAGAATTCGCTACATTATTAAACCCCAACCAAACAATGATGCAAAATGTAGCCTTGCCACAGGATTGAAGGAGGACAAGAGCAAGCTTGATGAGTAGGATTACAATGGCCATGAATGCAATGTTGTGAGCCCACTATGTTGTAGCCACGCTGCCCTCTATCCCCTTCGCCACCTGGAATTTAACAACCAAACATGGATGAGAACTATTGCATCCCTTCCAAACTAAAAATCAAGCTAATGTATAGGCTACAAGTTTGAGCGGTCTTACCTTCACAAGATGTGGGTTGACTCCATGGCCATACCTATGCATAGAGACAAACAACGAAACCCTAATGTCAAATTCATTAAGCATCCATAGTGAGCAAAGTCTAATGGGAAGGCTGTCATTTTTTCCCACAAGCATTAAATGCACCAAGTTGGAACCCATTATCATTTCCATAAACCCACTCCCATAGTCATGATTTTCTCCTTAGTAATGTTTCATGCTACCATCCATATCATTGCTTAAACCCTGTATCATATGGTTCATACCATATAAACATCAGCACCCATAAATTTGAACATCAATGTTACCATAATGCTAGCTCTACACTATGCTAGTATTATCATAATACTTAGTCATATGATGCACTAGTCAAAAGTTTAATACTCTTTCTTAGGATTGTAGATGAGGTTTAGTACATAGGTTAGAGATTAGGGTTTAGCACCATAAATGTTAAGGTGTTTAGGCTTAAGCATCATGGCATACAAAGTATGCCATGTAAATCTCTTGCTTAATCAAATTCAAGTCTGCTCTCGAACCTTTAATTAACCTGCCAATAAAAGAACAAAGGAAATGTTAAAATATGATATAGTAAAAGTATACATAGCACAATAAGATATTAATGACATCTAATAGTGACGAAAGTAAAACCATAATGGAGAATAATTAATACACAACAAATTTAGCTATAATGGCTAAATTGATGATAATGACACTTACCAAGTCAAAAAATCAGTTCTATAGGTAACGAATAACTAGCAGCAGGTTATCGACAACCAAGATTGTTAATCCACTATACATCCAATCCCATCATCGGCAATAAAATACGTAAGAAAAAGAGAAAGGTGCCTTAGTTAGATTGAACTAAGTAAGCCTACGTAACCAAGTAATATCTTACCTCTTAGATCGTCATGGGAGAACTAGTCCCACCACTCCACCAATTTATCCCCATCGACAAACTTAAGTTAGTTATACTTAATAAATAGAGTACACAGGTGCAGAAGTAAATTAGTGAACTATACAAATCATTACCTCACCGACAGTAATAACTAAATGTACAAATAGTTTAAACAATAGAATTAAGACAAAGGAACTAAGCAAACTAATAATCACTGAATGGATAGAATATTGATAAGACAGTACGAGTAGTTCTGAAGAGATCAAAAGTTAAGTAGCACATATAATTCCACAGAAGTAATAATGAACCTTTGTGGTAGTTTTCTACTGGCCTATAATTTTTTTTTTTTATTTTCAATTTTTGGGGACATTACAAGTGGTATCAGAGCCTAGTTTCAAGACTGAGAGACTTCTGGGTGCACCAAGAATTCACGCAAAGAAAATAAAGTATGATAAGTAAATTTTTTTAATAACATAAAATTTTGCCGATATTAAATTTTTTGTGTTACAGGAAATATTTTATAGCGCTATTCAGTTTATGAATACTAAGGGAGAAAATAGCCAGCAGGAAGAAATGACCACCCCCACTCTGGAGGTGATCTTGGTGGTCAAGCTAAACTCTAATGTGCTGAAAACTTTACACAGTCTCCAAGATCAACTGAAAAGTTTCAGAGAAGACAGTCTAAATGAAAGAAAGGAAGCAATCTATAAATGAAGCATTATTAAGTAACATGACGGGAGGGAGCCTGCAACATAAACCTACCTAGTCCACTAACATATCCAAAAGAGAATCGTACCATGAGCGGGCCAGGAGGCCAAGAGAAGAAGAAAAAGAAGGTACACCTGAAGAAAATAAAGGATATCATCAGAGCCCTGCTAGTGATGACTCACTTTCTCCACAGAAAAAGAGGCAAAGAAGTGAGGACAGTCATCAGAGGGAGTTTCACAAAATAAGAGCCCCAACCTATGAAGTGTGTAAATTGAACCCCGGTGTTAGAAAAATTACACTCACAAAAATTGCCAATTACACATGGAAATTACACACAAAGGAGACTGAATATGGAGCAGAACACTAATCTGTATTGAATAAGTGTACAATAGATAACCTTGTGAAGTCATAGGATGCCACAATAAATAATTACATGAGAGATTCTAATGCATTGGGATTCCATTCGAATTGGTCAAAAGCAGGATTACTAAAACTAAGCAAATCCCCCATAGGTGCATAAAGCAGCTTCCAAATTTGTCTAGGAGCTCACAAATTAGAAAAATAAATTAGGGAGGCTAATAGGTGATGGAAGGAAAAATCATACATGCTTTTATTAGTAGAAAAGAGTGGAGGATGATGGGGACAAAAAACAATTATACTTCACCTGGTCAAACTTTCTCAATTGCCTTAAAACTCAGTAAAAGAAACAATAAAGCAGAAAAAACATATATGCGCTAGGAAGGCCAGGAATAAAGCAGAAATGATTACAAGAGGTTTCCCAAGTGCTCCATGACTCATTTTCAGCAATTTTTACCATCTAGGAAATGTGGAGGACAACCTGCATATAGTGGAATATGGAAACTAGGCAAATAAGACAAAAATGGAGATAATTAATATCTAAGGTAGCTAACTATGGGTTGATTATTATAACACCCCCCATTAAGCCTAAATTATTAGTAAAATATCAAAAAATAATAGGGCCTAGCAACAAGGCTTAGTCACCCTTTACATACTGCATGTCCATCTAAACAAAGAAAGAGGCAAAAACCCAGTGGGAAAAATCCTCCCTTAAACATGGACGATAAAACAAAATTTGAAAATATTATCAACAATCATGCTTCATAGCATGATCAGCAATCCCGAGAAGTAATTTGAGATTACTGAAAGTCTTCTTACAAAAAACTTTGGTGAAGATGTCTGCTACTTGTTCTGAAGATGAACATAAGAGTAGGTGAATGGTGCCATCATGCACAAGCTGTCTGATGTAGTGCATATAGATGTCAATGTGTTTGGTTTTTTGTCTCTTAACTGAATCATTGGAGATTCAAATGGTACTCTAATTATCACAATATATAGTAGTTGATTATTCTGATTTGAAGCCACACTCACCAAATAACCATTGCAACCATAAACATTGAGTTGCTACATTTACAACTCCTCTGTACTCTGCTTTTGTAGATGAGAGTGCAATGGCAATTTGTTTCTTGCTTGACTAGCTGATTGGTCCTTCAGAAAGCATGAGCACATATCCTGATGTTGAATTTGGATCTGTGTTGTCACCTGCCCAATCACTGTTAGTAAACCCAATCAAATCAAGATCATATTTAGCTTTGTAGAAGATCCCATGAGTCCTTGTTCCCTAAACAAAGTTAAGGATATTTTTGGCTGCTCTCCATTGGATCTCATGAAGCTGATCCATGTATCTTGAAGCCACAATTACTACATAAGAAATATTAGGTCTAGTATGTGTAAGGTACATCAAACACCCAATCAGTTGCCTATACAGTGTATTATTTACCATAGGTGAAGAATCTGCTTCTTCAAGCTTAACTCCTGAAAGGAAGGGAGTCTTGCTTGTCTTGCAATCTTTCATGTTGAACTTGTTCAGAAAATCCAAAGCATACTTGGACTAATGTACATTTATTCCATATTTTGTTTGAGCAATCTCGAGACTCAAGAATTGGCTCAATAGCCCCAAATCAGTCATAGAAAATGCATGGTTCATTGCATCCTTCAATGAGGCAATTTCATCTTTTGAGCTTCCTATAATGAGAAGGTCATATACATACAAGACAATAATCATCAAAGAACCATGAATCAGCTTCAAATAAACATTAGGATCAGACTTGTATTGAACAAAACTCAATGATAGTAGAAAGCCATCAATCTTGGCATACCAAGCCTTGGGGGCTTGCTTAAGCCCATACAATGATTTATTTATCCTGCACACAAGAGATGGATTAGTAACAAAGAATTGAGGCTGATGCATTTAAATCTCTTCAGTAATATCTCCATTTAGGAAATCACACTTCACATCCATGTGATGTACTTCCCACTGCTTCAAAGCTGCAATGGCTAAGGCTAGCCTGATGGAGTCCATCTTTGCCACTGGTGCAAAGGTATCATTGTAGTCTATTCCATCTACCTGTGAGTAGGCCTTGGATACCAATCTTGTCTTCTATTTCAAATGTGAACCATCAGCATCAAACTTGGTTTTCAAAACCCACTTACATTGAACTAGCTTCCTCCTTGGGGGAAGATCAACTTGCTCCCAAGTGTTGTTCTTCTAAAGTGAGCTGAATTCTTCTTTCATGGCTGTTTTCCATATTGGATCATGTGCTGCATCCTCATATGTATGTGGGTATAATTCAACCATAAGATATCATTTCTCTGCAAACAAGGGGTCTTTCATACACAGGGCACTCTCAAATTGAGATCCAGTCCTCCTAGAATCACTAGGATTTCCAGCTAGTTCCCTAGCTGCATGAATGGTATTTGCTATCCATTTTGTTCTTGTAGGAATATTAGGATATGCAATTAAATAATCCTGATCAGATGTATCAGAATCAACAAACTCATTTATCTCTTCACTTACATTCATTGCTTCTGGTGGTGAAGAAGACTCTCCAACTTCAACTGCTGCTAAAGGCTCTTCTTGGAACTGAACACTCCTTTCAATGAAGGATTTGTTTGTGCTCAAATTTATTATATTGTACCATTTTTAATATTCATAGTACCCAATAAATAGACACTCTTGGCTTTGGGGCTGCAAAGCCTTCCTCTTTTCTGTTGGAATTCTAGCCCAAGCCCTTGAGCCAAAAATCTTGAAATGGGTCACA
>LPNX010014054.1:38002-84363 GCA_001517045.1 Pseudotsuga menziesii
ATCTACATTAAAAATACAATAAGTACATGCATTATATGTTAGAAATAAATCCATATAATATCCCATGTTTTTACATAAGCATAAACCAAGTCGCATAATTCATTATCACAACATAAATCCATCTAAAAACTTCTTCAAGTAACATTTCTTATAACTCGGTATTAACATACAGAGGTTCTATTTAATAAACAGAGGTCGTGGTATTGATCCTCACAAGTTACAACCCCATTGTTTAAACAAAATTAAAATACACAACAGGAATAGTAATATAAAAAAAATACATTACATTACATTCCATTACATCGTTGCCACAGAGGTCATGACATCGATTCCCATGGATGTCAAGACCCAAGGCCATGTTATAAATAAACAACCCATACCCATTATTTATACTTACAACAATCAAACCCCATAACTGTTCTCACATAGGCCATGCTAATATGAATTTGTATGCGGCCTGTGGTTTAATATTAAAACCATTAAAGATAATTACAGAGTAATTAAAATGCCTATGCTAGCAGAGAGGTCATGGGACTCCAGCTACAGCATGGCCTCAGCCGTTAAAACGAATTAATACAAATTCCAAGTTAAATCAAGAATAACATATTCCATCATGGGTCTTCATACCCTGGCTACAATGAAAACCACTAACACACAAGTGCTTACATAAGTCACGGCCTCGGCCAAGTAATACGATAATTACTTTACATAGTCACTACCAATCTAAACCCTACACTACACTATCGCAGCCTGTGGAAAGGCACATGGCATTGACGGCATGGCCCATAACCATGCTGTCTACAAATTCATACTCTACATGTTGTAATATACAGAAAATAATTACCACAAACAATTTAAATAAAAGCTATCGCAGCACTCTGGGAAGGCTCATGCCATTGACAGCATGGCCTTTTTCCCACGCTATCAAGACATCAAAATTATTCCTTTAACCAAGCTAATCAATAGCATTTGCGCACAGAGAAACTAAAAAGGGTATGCCTCTTTCCATTTCAAGAACCCCAACTCTCTTACAAACAAGGCCCAATAGAAACACAAGAGTAAAATCGCATGAATCACATAACAAGTTTAAACATTGCATTATATCAAAACCATATATCAATTTACATAGAGTTTCCCAAATGTATGTACATAATCGCAATTGAAGGCTGAGAGAAGGGTTTTACATAGGGTTCCAATGGGATATGGTGCTATTGCTTGCAATGGTGCAGCCCTTGGATTTTAAAATCCCAAAACCAAAACTAACGAGTTACATAACCAAAATAAACCTTGCACAGAGCTGAATGTCCTAAACATAAAGTCACGACATAAACCCCTCCCCTTTAAAAATAAACTGAGTCTATATTCAATCCCGAAGGTGAAATAGAATTCGCTATAGTATTAAACCCCAACCAAACAATGATGAAAAACATATCCCTGCCACTGGATCAAAGGAGGACAAGCACAAGCTTGATGTGCAGGATTACCGTGGCCATGAATGCAACGCGGTGAGCCCACTTTGTTGTAGCCACGCTGCACTCTATCCATTTTGGCACCTACAACTCAACAACCAAATAGGGATGAGAAGTATTCCATCCCTACCAAACTAAAAACCAAACTAATGTACATACTACAAGTTTGAGTGGGCTTACCTTCATAAGATGTGGGTTGCATCCATGGCCATACCTCTGTGTAGAACCAAAGAATGAAACCCCAATGTTAAATGAATTAAGCATCCATCGTGACCCAAGTCTAATGGGAAGGATGTCACATTTTCGCACAAGCATTAAATGCACCAGGTTGGAACCCATTATCATTTCAAAAAACCCACTGCCATAGTCACGACTTGCTCCATAGTAATTTTTCATTCCGCCCTCCGTATCATTGCTTAAACCCTATATCGTATGGTTCATACCATATAAACATCAACGTCCCAAACTTTGAACATAAACGTTACCATAATGCTTGGGATTAGGGGTTAAGGGATAATAAGTGATTAAATAGAGTTAGGAGGATAAGGATTAAGGAGTTAGGGGATTTAATTGTTCATGTATTTAGTTCTTCAGTGTTATGTTATTATTGTTTTAGAGGTTAGGGGTTAAGTTTTAATGGAGTATGGGTTAATTGGTTTAGGGGTGAGAGGGTATAATTAGTGTTAGTTTTTACTCGTTGAAATATTAGAGCGAAACATGTAAAGGGGTCAAGGAGTTTAAGTGTTAGTGTTATCCAAAAATCTTGTCACCATCATGTCATAAGACATTTGACATACCTACTTTCTTTGAATCCCAACTTCTGGAGTGGAACTAAATGGTTTTTTATTAGTCTGTCACACAAATTCCTAGCACCTCACATGCCCCTTTATCCAGGAGCGATACCCCTGCTTGCACCACCCATCATTTGTGTTCCATAAGCGGTGCCACCACCCATTTCCCTTGGTCCATAGGCGGTTATTACTAGAACCGCTCTATCATAGAAGGAGAAGCATGGTACCCTGGGTAAAAAGGGAAAAAGAGAAGTTTCTAGAGGCTTCTAGATGATAAGTCTTGTGTACTTCCTTATCCCTATTGTTGTGGGATGGTTGAGATTGAAATCTCTCATCCTAGTATCTTAGAGGCCACCTCACCCACTAATTTCTCAACCATCTCTATCCATTGAGGACCTATAAATATGAGCTCATAGACATGGTTTAGGAGAGAAAATTGAAGGTATTGTTATGCTGTTGGATTGATTATTGGCCCAAGATCATTTGGAGAGAACATAAAGATCTAGATTCAGAGCTTTTGGGAATGAAGAGCTGGTTTCATGGAGATGCATGTCAACACTAAGACTTGGTTGTAAACTTCTTCATATTTCTAATGCAAGTTGATTTTTTGTCCCATATATATTGTTGATGTTTGATTTCAGATATATATTTCTAGATTCCTTAGTCACTAGCATATATTAGTAGATCATATTCTGGTTGCTTTGATCTGTTTCATGTTGAGCTTGATTGCAGGTACATAGGTGGACTATCAAATCCTCGTATTCCAGATATCTACAGTGTCTAGGGAGATTTATCAACCTCTGTGATCTATTTGTTCTGGATTTGAACCATTCAGACCAGTGGGACACCTTGCTGTCTGTAGGAGGTGAAATATTCTAGCTAACATCAACTCATAGCTAGCTACCTGAGACATTAATTATCTCCATTTTTGTCTTATTTGCATAGTTTCCATATTCCACTCTATGCAAGTTGTCCTCCACATGTCCAATATGGTCAAACTTTCTAAAACTAAGTCATGGATCATTTGGGAAACCTCTTGGAATCATTTCAACTTTATTCTTGTCCTCCCTAGCGCATATCTTCTTTTTCTGCTGTATTGCTTCTTTTACTGAGTTTTAAGGCAATTGAGAAAGTTTGATTAGGTGAAGTTAACTTGTTTTTTGTCCCCATCATCCTCCTCTCTTTTCTCCTAATAAAAGCATGTATGATTTTTCCTTCCATCACCTATTAGCTTTCCTAATTGATTTTTCCAATTCGTGAGCTCCTAGACAGATTTGGAAGCTGCTTTATGCACCTATGAAGGATTTGCTTAGATTTAGTAAGCCTTCTTTTGACCAATTCGAATGGAATTTCAATGCATTCGAATCTCTCATGTAATTATTTATTGTGGCAGCCTATGAATTCATAAGGCTGGCTATTGTACACTTATTCAATACAGATTAGTGTTCTGCTCCATATTCAGTCTCCTTTGTGTGTAATTTGCATGTGTAATTGGCAATTTTTGGGTGTAATTGTTCTAACACCTGGGTTCAATTTCCACATACCTCACTCATACAAGACCTGTTTTTTCTTATGCTATGAGTACTGTAGAAATCCACATGCACCAGCCACATGAGCTCTGTTGGAAGGCTGCTAAAATAATTATTCAATATGTCCAGGGAACTAAGAAATTCAGAATGCACTACACAGCTAGTTCCTCACTTCAACTAGCTAGATTTTCTGATTCAGATTGGGCTGGTGATCCAATTGACAGAAATTCAACATCGGGTTTTTTCTTCATTTTTTCTGATGGTCCTATTTTCTAGTCAAGTAAGAAACAACACACCATCTCACTTTCATCAGCAAAGGTCGAATATAGGGCAACAATCAATGCTGCAACTCAGTGTATTTGGTTGTAGGGAATTTATCAGGAGTTTGGTGTCATAATCGATTCTCCAACCAAAATTTGGGTGGATAATCATAGTGCCATCAAGATATCAACTGATCAAGTACAGAGGAAGAGGACAAATAACATAGAGATTCACATGCATTACATTCGGGTTTTAGTGCATGATAGGGTGATCTCACTGCAGCAATGCCCATCCATTGAGCAAATTGCTGACATTTTTACCAAGGCTTTCACTGAGAATACCTTCACTTACCTGATATATTTTCTTGGGGTGAGTGAAGGATGGTAATTTCTTGAGGGGAGGTTTTTCCCATGTGGTTTTTCTTCTTTCCTCGGTTCACATGGACAAATAAAAATTGAAATTTTTTATTATGTACTTGAGGTGTCTTGAGCCATTGTTTCCTAGGCCTTCATCATTTTGTGAGCATACTTAGTTGTTGGATTAACGAAGGGTGTTAGAACAGTAATCCATCATTAGTACCTTAGTTACACTAATTAGACAATTTTATTGATTTTTTAAGATTTAATACACTATGAGGTGGACTAGGGGTGCTTAGGTGGACATATGCCATATCAAGTTGAGGTTCAATGACCCACATGGGTAATCCAACCTAGTCATATAAACACATACACACATCCATCATTGCTGGTGTGCTCCCATTCATTGAATGTGGAAAGTAAAGTTGACTTGGGGCGCTAGAGTGGTATTTTGCCCAAATTTGGCTTGATTTGGTGCAATTAATGTTGCATTGAGAGTCTAAACCATCCATTTTTCTACACCCACGCTATCAAAGGTGTAATAATTGACCCAACACACATAATCCATGCCACTTCAGCAATTCATGGCAATTTGGAGATATTTGGGACAAGATTGGCCCACCTAAGGGGGTTTGATGCCAATTTGGAAATTTTGGGATTTTTTCTCACAATTGTCTTCCAAAGCCATTCAAAAATCTTATTATGTATTTATAGACCTATTATTAATAATTTCAATGTTAGATAGTCCAAAATTATCTTGTTTCCAACTATCATTGTGTGTAATTTAACTATAATTTGATGGTTTTTGCTAAATCTTGCACCCAAATTTGATTTGTGAACCTCACTAACACTCCTAAATTCCCATGTGGTTCGAATTACTCACTTTCTTGTTGGAATTTCTCACAAGTTGTAATGAGATTTGATGTCTTGATATAGTAACACATTTCCAAGTTTAAGAGATGATAAAATATTATAATAGATGTAATATGTGATGAATAAGAATGGTAGGAAGGGATATATTTGAATATATAGAGTAGAAGTAAGGTAAAGGAATAAGTGATTAGATATAAACATAATATGGAAAGTCAATATATAGATAATTTCAAGAAATGGCACAGTTCTAAGAGTATGGGTGCAAATAATGGTAAGGTACAAAATATTAGAAAATTATAGTTATGTGGATAACATATGAATATGTAGATACAGATATACATAAATTTAACAAACAATAGTTAAACATGTGGTATCAGTAGGTTATCTACAATAATAACATATACAAATGCACTATGATATATGATAAATATATGATGTAATAAAAGTAGGATGTGAAGAATTACATATTCTAAGCAATACAGACAATCTACATATTAAAACTCAATGAATATAAAGTAGTGAAGTATGATATAGGATGTATAATTATGACAAAGTAAATGGTGTACTTTTATGGATATTCAATTAATATATCCATTTCTAAACGGGTCATAAAAACACCCCATGAACAAAAATAAATGTTATATGAGAGATCTGCCATATTCTTATGAAACACAATACCAAAAAGAACTATAAAATTTTGAAAAGAATGTAAACTACCATGTGTAACACACTAGTGAGGTATACTATGGGTATGTAAATGAGGAGCCTGGACGAGGCCGTATTAAATACTAGGATACAATATATATGAACTATCAGAACACATATCTTGAGATAAAAGTAAGACTATAAGATAACATCGACATCGTTGGTCATGTTAAAACTATATGGGACAAGTATAGCCCAAAGTCTACTAGCTGGGAAGACACAAAAACAATGTGTTGAGAATTTCCCTCACTAGTTTGACCATAACTTTGGGATGAAGTTTCCTGAAGGGTGGGTGTGTGTAATTCCCCATATTTTGATTAGAAATATTTATCACTTAGATGTGTTGTACTATACTTATTTGGTTATTATGTGTTGGACTTAACTCGACCGAGAAAAAAATATTTTGTCAAATGATGGACCAACTTATGTGCCACTACTATGTTGTGGTTGTTGTTTCCCTTATTTTATATTGACAGTATATATTTACTTTCTATTGATAAAATGTGAAATATATAACATGGTATGTGGATATTGTTTTCTTTATGATATCGTAGACTGAATTTATAATAAATTTGATGCACACATGTGATCAATTTTACTGTCTACAAATGATGATAAAGATAAAATAATGATTAAATGGAAATATTTTCTATAAAATATATGTTTTGGAAATACTATCCCACAAGACATATGGGCTAAGTGATAGTTGGGTACTAAATATGATGTGTCGATTAGCAATTATTTATGTAAGAAACCTTATTAACAAAATTGATGACACAATGACACCTTCCAATAATATTGGTAGTAAGAGAGAATGCTTTAATAAGGTATAGACCTAGTATGTTGAGAGGGATGTATGTATTGCGCATCATATGTTACTATGATACATGGAGTCATGGGAGGGCCATGCTGAGACACTCATCCCAATCTGTTGTGATGATTTGTATCCACTAAGTTTCACTTAGGGGATCTTTCAATCGAGCCACCAAGGTTTAGAACAAATCACGTGCTCTTACTCATTGCTCAAAAGTTTTCATTAGAGGAAATTTCAGCTCAAAATGGGCCTTTTAACTTTAACTCAAATTCCATGTCATCATGTGTTAGCCAATGAAATTTCTTTAAATTTGAAATATCGTATAGGTCTTAAACACTTTTTTAATATCAAGTTGGGGATAGGTATCATAAAAAAAACTACTTCTTTTGTTTGTATTTTCGACATATCTCCCCATGTTTTTACTCAAATTTTTATCAGAAGATCTTGTTAGATGCGGAATTAAATTCCGCATCCAATGAGTACCCACTCGGCAGACTTTTGATGGAACCTGCTACCCCAAAAACAACAAAATACTTGAAAAATTGTGATGATGATGTCATCATCACGTTTTTTCAGGTATTTCTTGTTTTGGGGTTAGTGAGGTTTGTCAAATATATGCCGAGTGGATACTCGTTGGATGGAATTTAATTTCGCATCCAACTAGCTCTCTTGATCGAAATTTGAGTAAAAACACGGCAAGATATGTCGACAATACAAACAAAAAAGTAGTTTTTTTCTTTTCTTCCTCCAAAATTAATAAATATTATTTTATTATTTTAACTTTTATTTTATTAATTTTTTTAGGAAGCCCATTTTGAGTTGAAAGTTCCTCTAATGGTGGTTTCATCAGGGCTAGTTGTGGCCTCTTTTGTATGTTCACACCATTTCGAGGGAATTGTAATCAATGACATAGAATGAGGGTATTTTATGTAAAGGGCTTGTCCTTGTTAAAATTAGTCATTAAGTTCATAATCCTTGAGCATTTTTACCCTTGCTAATTATATGACGTTTTTTTAAGTGACATAGTTTTCAAGTTTTTCTCTTAAAATCCTCCAAAGTCGGGATGGTGAGTTTGGTAACTTTTTTCTCACAAATGTTATTAAATCCTAGGGTCTATGTATTATACTATGCTAGTCATATGTCCATATTTCTGTGAACATCTGGTAAGTCCCCCCTAGGATTTTTTAATTTTTAGTTTTTTAATAAAATCATCGATAATGTGTATTTTAATAGTAATTTTTCGAAAGGTCATAAAATTGGGCATAGGGATCCTATTTTGTCATGGGGATTCTCATTTTTTCGCCAAAGGACCTAAGTCAACCCTAAAACCCACTTTTGAGAGTCAAATTAGTAATTTTCAATTATTAATTTGGATTTTCTCTCTAAAATGGCTCAGAGGGTCAAATAAATGTGAAAAATTGAGAAAATCCAATCCCTAAATCAAATGAAACTTTTCTGTGATAAGTATTTGAGGTGTAAAACTTGTTTAGGATATTTTATGGGACATTTATGAGCATAGAGAAGCATCTCCAACCATGAAAGGAGGGTCTCTAAATCACTTCCAAAAAAAGGGGGTGAATTCACTCATGGAGGGTAGTTTTACAACCTGGATGAAATGGTTAGATGAAATATAGGATTCCCCAAAAAAGTGGGATACCTCAATATAGGAATCCCTTCATTGCAATGCCTAGGAATTCATCCCACCATCTTCTCAACCCCCAAAACAAATCACACTTGTCAAATTCGCCCCCTTGGGGTTTGAGATTCTAGTTTGTTATAAAAGTAGGGTTCTCCTCCTTTGTTGAATATGAATGTATTGAAAATCTTATCATTTTATTATTTTTATTACATTTTTATTAATAAGATTGAATCCTTTCGAGGCTCATTGTGGCATTGTCTCATGGTTATGCAATTGGATAATTTATGTGTTGATATTTAGCTAAATTAGGCTTTCGTTTTTGTCAAGTTTCGTAGTATTGTTTTAGATTATTTTGGATGAGAATTTTATCTTGTAAATTTGTTAATTTATGTTTTATTTGTATAATATTTCAGGATTAATAGATTGTATTTGGTTGTATGAATATTCTCCTGTCTTGTATGATGAAATGTACTAGATTAACGATGCTTGTTTGAAGAATTTTTCAGTTTTTGGAGGTTGCTTTAGGTGAAAGGATTTTGGAGCTTAGTTGCATCCACCTTATTTTCCATTACATTGCATAAAATGCAATCTGATTTTTTTACCCATAGATGCTTCTTCTCTTTCACACTTTTCAAGGTCAGGGCTTGCAGATCTCTCTCTTCTCTCCCTAAAATTCAAATCTTTCTCTGTCACCGATTCTTTGTGTTTGACAGATTTTAGATATGAAAATTCTGATATTAGAAAATTATTTTTTTAAGCATATATATATCATATCTAGAAGTTATTTAAATTATCATCTCAAACTAGATCTAGATTCACACTTAAAATGCTTGTTTTCATTAAAAAAACTACAAATTTTCAAGTATTTGAGTAGTATAAGCTCTTGTACTTTTATTTGATCAATTCATGGGATTCTAAAATAAGTGACTCACTGGTTTTTGGAAGTTCTAAGAAATAGGAGAATGAAACGTTACCAAAAATCAAACATTTCATCATCTGAAGCACCTAAAATCCTTCATTCTTCCCTATTCTCCCTTCATCTTTTCTTTCAAAGAGTGTGTAAGCCTTTTGATCCATTTTCAAGGGTCGAAAGGTATTTTATTTTCTTATTTCACCATTTTTTAAAGTCCATCAATAAATAAAGCAATTGGTCTACACAATTCCCATACTCCATCTCTCCTTGGGGATTCGCAGTCTCTTTCATTGTTCATTTTTTACTAATCAACAGTTGCACACAATATGCCTTATTGAAATGATATATAGATTAGTTTTTATTTTAATTTTTTTCATCTCATATTAATTTTTTCTTTCTTACCCAACTCGTTTCCATGAAGTATTCTCTTGCCACCAACTAAAGGCTTTGTCGACTACTAGTGGATGATTAGAAAGTAACACATATTTGCGGCTCTAATTTTCTGTTAATACTTTGATTTTACGAAATTATTTATTGTATCAAAATGGAATAAACATTTTGTCGTCAACTCATGTATTCTCTTTCCCTATGCAGGATTTGTATGGTCATTCGGAAATCGAAAGCGTTTTTTGACACTTTCTAAGTTATTCACATTAATCTAACAATTCATTAATAAAATCAGCTCCCCTTAGAAACATTACGAAAATACGACGTACGATAGTTGGAAATCATGGGAAAATTTTTAAAATGAAATAGGAACAATCGAGTAGTGACCTCAAGATATAGTCAGGCTACATCCTTGTTGGTGTAGTGTTGGCCACCTTCTCAGAGACTCCAATTTATCCCACATTTTTGAGTGAGGAAACACTTACATAATTTACATTTACATACAATCTTGTATCATAGATTACTTCAAAAACCTCCTAAACAACTTACTTACATCAACAATGATTAAAACTCAAAGAGCCTTAGACAACTCTTTCTTACGGAACACCCCTCTTGGATTCATTAAGAGTTTGTCCTAAACAGAGGATTTAAGATCAAGTGACAGTACTTGACTCAAGACTTTCTCCCAAGAAAACACCTAGCAGCTTTAAGATTTCGAATGCACTTAACCACAAGGTCTATGAATGGAGGAAATTATGATGATGGTCAGATGCCTACTATGCCAGGGGACATATCTGTTGTGACGAGCTCTCTTAGATTTTAAAAGTTGTCAGTTAGGTGAAGTCAACATCCACATCGTTACTAGAGGACAAGGGATATGGAGGATGCAGGTGTAGGTTAATATGGCATGATATGTTATCTATCATTGTTTGGGGTTGGGATTCTATGATACACAGTCAGTGGTTGTAAGTGCCTTTTTCGTTGAGAATGATTGATTTATTAGATATTGTGAATCTAAATTATAAATGATGTTTTAACTTGATTGGTTAATTATTAACGATTGGTGATGCTGAAATGATTATGTTTGAAGTTTGTCGATTTGGTTAGATATATTTAATTGTCATGTCTTGTATCTATGATTTCTCTTTATGGAAAAATGATTTTTTTTCCATTAGTATATGGGTGAATCCGCGGACCTGGGTAACACTTTTTGGCAAGCGCATTTCGGCAAAAACAGAAAAACGCACCTCGGTCGAGGGCTTGTTAAGCCCTCGACCGAGGTCTTAATATCTCGACCGAGGTTTTATCAAGCCCTCGACCGAGGTATCTAAATACCTCGGTCGAGGTATTTAAATACGTCGACCGAGGTATTTAGGGATTTACAAACCCTCGGTCGAGGTCTTGTTAATACCTTGACCGAGGTATTTAAATACCTCGGTCAAGGGCTTAAAAAAACAGACTTAGCCCTCATTCAAACAAATGAAAAATTTCCTGTGCCTTGCAGAGGTGTAAACCCTGCCATTCCTAGAACATAACTGAGCGGAGTTGATACCCATAAATTCACCAACGAATCTTCTATCCATTGAGGTATCATACATGCATTTTGGCATTCATATGCAATTTATTTTTTAATTACTTCTAAAACTTATACATAGAAAACCACACTGCAACTTTGAAGTAGCTCAAAGAAAAATCTGCAGAGTTAAAAATACACAGCCAAAAAATTCTTAAAAATACACACATCACATATCGACGTGTCCTCTTCAAAAGGGTATCTTTGGTTTTTAAATTTTTGAAAAAATAGAAAAAATTCCTTTACGTGGACAAATATGTGTTTAAAACGATGCTGAAATCGAATGTGGTCACTTTCGAAAAATAATAAATAATTGTATAATGCGAAAATAATTAACAAAAAAATATGCACATCACACTGCATTTTATGTAGATAATGCTCATATATTTATTTTTTTTAAATTATTAATGCAAGGTTGAATTACTCTACATGGACACGAGCCACTTATTAGCTTCTTCAAATTTTTAAGGTCACACAGTTCATTAAATGCAAAAATTCACACATTAAATGACATCGGAATATTTTAAAAAAAATATCACTATGAAGCCAACATAATATTCTACAATTTTTTTTTTTACTACAAGTCAAAATTCACATGGCATATATGCGTTTGAGGGCTTCTATCTTGCACATGAGTAAAAAATCAGGTTTTCATCGCCAAATTTGGCCAAAAAGTGTTACCCATCTTCATGGAATCACCCATATATGCATAGGGGAAATGGTCTTTCTTATAATATGTATATGATCTATGTGTACACTTGCCATGCACACATACCTAGTACATGTACACTAGTATTGATGTGATTAATACTTAACATGTTAAATGGTTGTAATGATTATTCAGGATAACAGTTAGTTATGCACTAATCAAGTTTGAATGATGATTATTTAATCATGTTTATAAGCATAAACATGTCAATTAGGTTAGTTATCAGTTACACATAAGTGATTTATTAGTAATTAATAATTGTTTTCAAGAAGGAATTGTAAATAGCATAGCTATTTTTCAATGTACAACAATAATATTGTTCTGTTTAAACATGTTTATCATCTTGTTTAAACCATTGAAAGTGTTTTGTTTAAAATTAATTAATGTTGTGTTTGGATTATGTTTTTCTTTTCTTCAAATCAAGAATAATACTTATTATTATTATTAATTTTGTTTTTAATAACATTTATATTCCTATTGTTATTATAACTATTGTCAGATAAACATTACTTCATGATTTTATCTTTATGGTTTTATATAAATAAATAAATTTATCTTGATTTTTTTATGCTGATAATAAAATTGGATATTATAATTATTTAAAATAATTCAAAGTGATTGTTGATTTCATATTATTATGTTGATATAAATGCTTGTTTAAAATTTATTTGTAAAGAAAACATCATTCATGACTGCATTTAAGGATCAAGAGGTGGAATAAATTATATATTGTATAACTCATTGTAATAAGAAAAGGCATACATATTCTTGGATGAAGTATGTTAGAATATAATCCGTCGGGATTATATATTGTAAATAAATAAAGAATAGGAAGCTGAACAGTTACATAGGAATATGAATAGGCTGGTCAGAATCTCAACCACCGCGTGAAATGTATAAATGAATGCATTAGAATTGGAATCATATTGAATCGGGAGTTATACCTAACAAGTGCTTGCCAGTCCATTTCCAGACTGCCTGCTCCATCAGTCTGCGAGTTGCATGCATGGTATGCATTACTCCTCCTTCTGCGTGCGTTTATTCTCTGCTAAAAGGTTTGAATTAGCTTAACCCTAATTCTTGGTATTCTGCATCACCGCTTCATTTTTTATTTTGAGAACGCTCTTCGCTCCATCCTCTGCGTGATGTGATAAACCCTGTGATAGTCCCAGCCAGACCTTCGTTTACCTATCAGTCTGCTGCCCCGTCAGTCTACATCTTTAGTGGTAAAATTGATATTGATATCTTCAGTGGTAAAAAGCTTGAAGATATTGTGTCGTCCTCACACAACTGCGATGTCCCCCATGTTACTTGTACTGATTATCAACTAATTGATATTTTCAAGGATGGTGTTGTTTTCCTACTGACTGAATATGGACAGACAAAGGATGATCTCAAGCTCCCTACTGATGAGCAGTTGCTGGCCTAGATCAAGGCTGGATTTGATGAGGGGAAAGATCTCATTGTAACTGTTATGTCTGCAATGGGAGAGGAACATATTTGTTCCCTGAAAGATATTAGTCCAAAATAATGATTCACTTGTATGTCTGGACTGTTGAATCTATTGGCCAACTCTCCATCGTGTATTGAATGTTGTTCCCGCTGCTGCATCTCATGTCGTCACTGAGATTTCGTGGTTTGTGACTTTTGTTGTTGTGAACCTGCTCCAATTATTTAGACGTGGAGATGGGCCATAATTTGGCACGTGAAGGCCAGCATTGAGAAGGAGTTTGTGAATTCCATATTTGATCCCGTTCTCTGCTACGGCGTTGGTGACTGCCTTGATCCCGGCACTCTTTTGAAGCTGGGTACATGTAATTGTATGAGTTATTTACTGGGCGAGGCTGAGAAATATGGCGATGAGAACCAGGCTCATTCAAAACCAATGACTGTGTTGATGGTACTTCATATGAGAGCGTGGAGTGTGACTGTGCTGATAAACTGCGACCCATTTTGCTAGTGAATGATATATTTTGTTTTGGAGATAGCCTGCGTTGGAGATAGCTGCGTTGAGCTAGCTTCCTGCCTGCGTTGGAGATAATGTGTTTTGGGAATGCATAAACCCTAATTTTACCCTAGTTTTATGTGGGAAGTTTAATGTGACATTTTCTTCTGCGTGAAGACCTGAAGAGCCTGCATGAAGAGGTGAAGAGACTGCTACCTGCGTTCTTTTCCTGCGCAGAGCTGCCTGCGTGGAGCTGCCTGCTGTATGGTGCGTGGAGCTGCCTGCCTGCTGAATTGTGAGAGCTTCCTGAGTACTATGCTGCGTTGAAGACTCTTACTGCATTGGAGAAATAATACTGTGAAGACTGATCGTTGAAGACTGCATTCTCTCTTTATGCTAGTGCTTGAAGACTATGCTTGAAATGGATGTGAAGCATTTGCAATGGCTGAGAGAACTCGTTGAAGATTGATGCTCTCATACATTTACGTGGAGAAACTTCAACTAGATTGTGAAGCTTGAGGCTTGCCCTCCTCATTCTTGTTCTGTTACAAGTTATCCTATCCGGTTAGGGTTGAGGTCTCTCTACTGCGACCTCAAGAGTTCCATACAATTGGGTGCTGCTACAAATCTGCTACCATACATTGTATTATTATATCATTGTGTTTTTTCATAAGATGTTTTGAGTTGTTCATGTAATAGCTCTCTAAAAGCAAATGATATAGAGTTGTAAAATTAAATATAAAGTAGCTGCAAGATTGTTTTGATAGGGCTGTAGAATTATTTGTATAGGCTACAGAATCATATTGTAATTTGTAAAGGAGCAGGAATCTAACCCTGCATCCCATATTTTTTTCTAAGCATTATGTAAGTTACAGTTCCATATTGAAGATGCACTATTCTGCATCTATTGTTGGTGATGTCCTCACTGGCAAGGAAACATACCCAAAATGGTCTAGAAAGATCAAGAAATCAAGCGAGCCTGTCGAAGAATCCCTTGACTTTGTTCAGAAAGCAAAGAATCGGTCCAAAGACCCTTCCAAGGGAGATCAGCAAGAGAGGATGAGGAAGAAGAAACTTCAGAGGCAGAGGCGGCAGAAACAACTTCACCAAAAGATCAGATTTGCAGTGCAAGCATTGTGGAAAGAATCGACACACATCAGATCAGTGTTGGGCTTCATGGGACTCCATCAAAGACAAGCACAACCAGAAGAAAGATGACCAAGATTCTAGTAAATCTTTTGATTCTTGTATTTTTTCACATTGTAATCTTGGAATTAATGAAATGACTTCACTTTCATCTTACAAAGATTGTTGGCTCCTTGATACTGGTACAACATCACACATGACATTTAGAAAAGACTATTTTGAAGAACTTAATGAAACAATAAATTGCATAGTGTACTTTGCAGATAAGTCAAGTCTTAAACCAAAGGGAATGGGCACCATTCGACTGAATATGCCTGGATTCCCTGATTTCTTGTTGAAGAATGTTCTCTATCTTCCAGAGTTGCAGAGAATCCTGTTGTCCATGGTGGAAATTCGACACCAAGGCCATTCCATCCACATGTTTGATGGAATCATAGAAATAAGAAAGTCCTCTAACAACCAAGTCATCATGACTGGATACGAAGATGGGAAGCTGCTGAAGCTAAAGGGTTCATCTGCAAGAGTTCAGAACTATGCCTACCTCTCTCAGCATGGAGAAGGTAATTTGTCATCTAGTTCATTGTGGCATGCAAGATTTGGTCATCTAAATTATAACAGTCTTTGTTTGTTGAGAAAGAATGGTGTATTTGGTTTTCCCACCATTCCCAAAGAGAAGAATAAATGTGATGCATGTATATTAGGGAAACATAGTAAGCTTCCATTCCATGAATCTAATTTCAGAGCAAGTAGGAAATTAGAACTAGTGCATTCTGATTTATGTGGCCCAATGACAACTCCTTCAGCAAATGGGAATAAGTATTTTATGACATTTGTTGATGACTACTCAAGAATGTGCTGTACTTACTGTTTAAAGACAAAATCAGAAGCATTTCAAACATTCAAATTCTTTCATGCATTGATTGAAAAACAAGCACAATAAAAAATTGGTACACTTTGTACATGGGAAATAATACACTTCAAATGCTTTTGAAGATTATCTTTTCCAACATGGAATTGCACATCAGAATACCATTCCCTACAATCCTCAACAAAACGGTGTAGCCGAAAGAATGAATAGAACCATAATGAATATGGTTCGCTCAATGATGTTTTTCAAGAATGTAAAACTAATGTTTTTAGGTGATGCAGTAAAATGTACAGCCTATTTGAGAAATAGAAGTCCCTCAAATTCTCTTGATAACAAGACTCCACATGAAATGTGGTTTGGCCATATCCCTTCAGTCATGCATCTCAGAGTTTTTGGTTCCACCTGTTATGCCTTGATTCCAAAGGAGCAAAGAAACAAGCTTGGTGCTCGAAGCAGAAAATGCATTTTCCTCGGGTATGAAGAATACTCCAAGGCATACCATTTGTATGATGAGGTAAACAAGAAGTTTGTTATTTCCAGAGATGTCATTTTTCTTGAAACTAATAAAAATGACCAGTCCATTGAGAGACAGCTTGATCATTTGGAAAATTATCCTCATCCAAAGACATATTCTGAAAATGAATATGAAATTCCAAACCTTGAAGGGGGGATTCCTATTCTAGATCAACCTTTGGAATTTCCATATGAAGCACCAACTCCCCAACATGAAGAAGTTCCTGCTACTTCACCTGATCAAGAGATTCAACTGGATGATGTGATTGAGAGAATTGAAAGACTCTCAATCCATGATGAAGCACCACCAGCTGATCAACCAGGACCATCACGAAAGATTCCTAAATGGGCCACAAAGACACTTGAAAGTGTCCATCCGGATGAAGTTGGAAAGACGGGAACGAGAAGTTAGAAAAGACATTAAGATGGAGGAGGAGCAGATAATTCAGGTGATGACATGGATGTATCATTTGATTGTGAATTTAATTTATCTGCTAACTTTGAACCAACTTCCTTTGAAGAAGCTTCTACTCGAGCTGAGTGGAAAGAAGCTATGCAGAATGAGTATGATGCACTCATGAAGAATGGAACTTGGAAGCTGGTTGACCCTCCAGTTGGAACCAAACCAATTGGCTACAAGTGGGTGTACAAGAACAAATACAAATTAGATGGCTCACTTGACAATAACAAAGAGAGGCTTGTAGCAAAAGGCTATGCATAGAAAGAAGGAATTGACTATGAAGAAACATTTTCTCCTACAACAAAATGGCTACCATTCGTACCTTAATCTCTTTAGATGCTTAGAAAGGGTGGAAAGTTCATCAAATGGATGTGAAGACTGCTTTCTTGAATGGAGACTTGAAAGAGAATGTCTTCATGTCTCAGCCAGAAGGCTTTGTTGTGAAAGGAAAAGAACAAAAGGTATGCAAGCTTGTCAAATCCTTGTATGGCCTAAAACAAGCGCCTCACGCATGGTATGAAAAGTTAACCGAGCATCTATTGAAGTTAAATTTTGAACATTTTGATATTGATGATGCAACACTATTTATAAAGAAAGTTGGAAGATCTGTTGTGTATCTTGTGGTGTACGTAGATGATCTTTTGATGACAGGGAACAATGAGAGCTATATAGCATCCATAAAGAAAGATTTGAAAAAGATATTTGAAATGACAGATATGGGACATCTCCACTATTTCTTAGGAATTGAACTCACTCAACATCCTAAGTATATTTTCCTATCTCAGAAAAAATATGTTGGAGAACTACTAAACAAATTTTGCATGACAGAATGCAACCCTATATCTACTCCAATGCAACAGAAAATGAAGCTCACATCAAGCGAAGGAAAATAATTTGAAGATGTGACCAAGTATCGACAACTTGTAGGAAGCCTTATCTACCTTACAACAACTGGACTAGATATTTCTTATGTTGTTGGCATACTTTCAAGGTTCATGCATAAACCTTGTGAAGGACACTGGTCAGCTGCAAAAAAGAGTTCTAAGATACTTGAAGGGGACTCAAGACGTTGGAATCAAGTACTCTGAAGTGGATTACTTCAAACTTATTGGGTACTAAGACTCAGATTTTGATGGTGATAAGGAGACAGGAGTATCAAATTATGGATACACTATGAGTCTTGGATCAGCAGCTGTCTCATGGACATCACACAAACAGTCAGTTCCGACAGATTCAACAACAGAAGTAGAATATGTGGCTGCAGCTGAAGCAACGAAAGAAATAGTATGGCTCAGGAATATACTTGAAGATTTGCAAGAAAAACAAGAAAACTCCACTCCATTATTGGTCGACAATACTTCTGCAATCAAGATGGCTAAGAATCCTAGATTCCATGACCGAACCAAACACATCAACACAAAGTATCATTTGATTCGACATCATGTAGAGGCCAAGACAGTCCATCTTCGACATTGTTCCACAAATGATCAAATTGCAGACATCTTCACCAAAGCGCTTGGATGAGAAAAGTTTAAAAGATTCAGAAACATGCTCGGACTTACGAACACCCCTTCGGATTAAGAGGGGTATTGTTAGAATATAATCCGTCGGGATTATATATTGTAAATAAATAAAGAATAGGAAGCTGAACATTTACATAGGAATATGAATAGGCTGGTCGGAATCTCAACCACTACCTGAAATGTATAAATGAATGCATTAGCATTGGAATCATATTGAATCGGGAGTTATACCTAACAAAGTATATGACAAGAAATAAATATAATGAGACAAACTTAATTAGTAGTTAATTATCTTACTCCTCAAAATAAACAAGGAATCTAACAAAAATATTTAAACATTATTTTATGTTTGATTAGTGTGTTGTATTTATGATTTATATTTCCTAAAAAAAAGCTAAAGGGTGAAGGTGGTGGAGTGACGATGAATTTTTGAGGAGGAGAATTTTTTTAAATAAGATTCCATGGAGAAGAGGGGGGTGGGATTGTTTTATGCTAGGAGAGAATAGGACTTAGTATTTATTTTAAGCAGGAATATCGAGGAGGGTGTTAACTCGGGGATTTGAGGAGGTGGGAAACTCAAAGGGAAAGGGGAAAACTATACTATTGCGCAAAGTATTGATAAAAATATTTTGAATAGAGGAATCTAATATCCATATTATCGAATTGTGGGATTGGGGGAATAGGAAACATGTTGGTTTCCTAGGTCTCGCATGATAAGTTGGTTCATAGGCTGGTTTATTGGTTTGGTTACTAAGGATTTCTTAAAAATGATTTGCAGGAGAAGGACACACAGACTACCAAAATTATCTACAACCTACAAAACTTAGGTATTCTCTGAGCATAACTTAGATATTCAAATACATGTATCAAATGGAAATGTGTTTTATATTTTTGTTCCATACTATCAGTATGCTACAAAAATTTCATTTCATTACAATGTCATTAGAAAGTAATAGAAATATATTAAACCAAGAATGTTGCAACTCTCTATTTTATTAGAATAGAGTCTCTAATCAAGCTAGGTTACATCAGAATGTAACTAAGGAAATAGATTGATTTAGTTCAAGAACTACAATTTATTACTGTTAAAATTACTTCTTTGATAACCCTTGTAATTATTTCCAAAAAGTTTATAAATTTTTTTGACTTTCGTTGTTTGTTCAAAACTTTCATGTATTTTATTTTTCCAGTTTGGTAAATTTTTTTTTTCCATAACGTAAGTTTCCTTTTCTCATAATCTATTCTAAATTTTTTGATTTCCATTATTCAATTCTTTCTTTAAACATAGGAGACAAAAAAAGAAGAAAATGCTCAATTTTTTATTTTTTTATTATCAATAATATAAGGTACATCATGTAATAAACTTACAAATATACTGAATAATTATATGATTGTCATTGTAGATAATCCCAAATCATAAAATTATTTATCCTTTTTCTCATAATATTTCTCCGATAGATATTTTATTATAATATCCTGAATTTTGGACCTAACACTTATAGGCATGAGCCTATTGATTATGATGTTGTCTTGATATTTTGTTTTTATATATTGGGTTGAAGACCCCACTGTATCTGAACATGATGATTTGTTTTATATATTTGGTGTAATCTAATTGTTGATGATATATCTATCTATCTATCTATCTATCTATCTATCTATCTATCTATCTATCTATCTATCTATCTATATANTCAAGATTTACACAAATTCTCCTTGGTAGGTGTGAATAATTTCCTTAAACAAATTTCATTACAAAATGTACAATGTTGTCTGTACTTTCCATCACTGTCTTGTCTTTTCATTGTTGCACCTTTGTTTTCATATCCTTGTCTTCTGTTTTCTTTCAAAAACTAGATCCACACTTCTATGTTTCTTCAAAGAGGAATGTGGAACATAATGGTGTTGCCTTCATCGAAGATCTCACCCTTGATTACCCCTGGTTGAATGCGTAGTGCTTGCTTTGAGAGTATATCTACTTCTAAATTGTAATCCATGTATACATGGTTGAATTTAAGAGCCGCAAAGCATGGCAGCATTGATTGGATTGATCTCAAAAGATTGTGTAAATGAGGGGATCGAATGTTGTTTATTTCTTTATCCCACTCTATTACTATTTTAAAGTCCCCATGAATATTCAACTTCGAAATTTGTTTGTCTTTTCCTATCTTTAGTGTCACTCAGAGAGCCATTAGCTCTGGTTTAGTATTAGTTTCTCTTCCCATGCCCACTTTTAATGTTATTTTTTTTAATCAGATATACATATGACCCCACCTGCGCCACCAATGGCTAGTTCTTCTTGGCTGGTGCCATCTAAGAATGCCCATGGAGTACTTTTATCTATGACTTGGGCTGTGGATGTCCTGTGTTTTCCAATTTTAGGAGCTATTCTATGTTCCTAAACTTTGTACAATAGCAGTGCTGAAGAGATGTTAATGGGAGTCCAAATGTTCTTAAAAATTGCTCTGTTCCTGGCCTCCCATATCGTAAAAATAAAAAGCACAGGGAAAGCTTTGAATTCTAATACCGCATTGTTGTCCCACCTCTCCTTGGTGTTCTTATCCCATGAGTATTCCCTTCTTATCATTCTTCTCTTACTGAGAGTTCTAGCAACGTCCATCCAAACTTGTCCTACATAAGAACAAGTACCAAACAAATGGGAAGTGATTTCATCATCTTTTTTGCATAAAATGCAAATCCCTAGGCCTTATAAGCCCCTTTTTCTTAGATTATCCCATGTCAATAATTTGTTATTCATTTCCAACCAAAATGTAAGAATGGTTTTTAGTGGATTGTTGTAGTCCCAGAGTCCCTGCCACCACCAAGATTTCTCTCCATTGAATTGTTCCATTATGGCAACTTCATACCCTTTTTTTTCTATGAATTCTCCATCTTCATCTTTTCTTGTCCATATTAATTTATCCTTTCTATCATCTTCTAGGAATACACATTTTTTTTCCAACAATTTGATATAATCTTACCAGCACTCATCTTCTTCTCTTTCTAAATGAAACTCGCTTGCTTCCCCCCATCTTGTTCTACCTGTGTAGTCTGGGATTTGAACTTTTGCATCTGCAAGTTTATAGCATCTCTTCTTTCCAAGATTTTGTAATATCGTTTGTGGAATCCTATAATCCTCTCTTTCTCTATCCCAAGGATCCAAACCTATCCTTATTCTTTTTCCATTCCCAATTTCCCAAGCTATCCATGTGTTTATAAGAGGGAATGCTAAAACCATGGATTTCCATCCAACTGAGCCATTTTTGAAGGACTTGTTAGGGATTCTTATCCAATCTATTATTTCCATGTTTGAAGATTATTTGGAATGTAACACTCTGACCCACAGGGATTCTATGTTTTTTATGAGTCTCCAAATATATTTAGTTGCCAATGCTTTAGTGAATAGGGGGAGGTCCTTTATGCCCCATCCTCCTATCTCCTTGCACTGGTCTATGTTGATCCATTTAACCAGAGATATGCCATTATTTGTTTACTAGGTGTCCAAATAAATGTGAAGCATATCTTCCGTATCTTTGTAATAATCCCTTTAGGAATGTAGGCTATCGAATCCCAATACACAGGAATAATCTGAAGCACTGCTTTGACCAAGGCTAATCTTCCTCCCCTCGACAAAAATATGTTTTCCTAAGATGAAACACGAGCCTCTAACTTTTTAAATAGACCCATCCAGTATTTAAAAGCATACCAATTTTTCTTGAGGAAGAATCCTAAATACTTAAAACATTCCCCCAATGGTTTTTTTTGGATAGGCTAGTATCTCCTTTGATTTTTGTATTAGCTCCCCTAGGAATTCATTCTGAGCTAACATTGATTTTTCTATGTTGATTATTATTCCTGTGGCCTTCATGTATTTTTTTTGTCAATGTTGCATGTTCTGCCAAGTTCTCAGTCCTCCCCTATCCCAAAGAGAAAAACATTATCTACAAATAGGGTATGAGTTACCTCCTCTGTCCCTGACACTTTTACTCCTATGATCCTTCCTTATGTCCTAGATTTCATAATTAATCTGCTTAAAGCATCATCCACCAACAAAAAATGAATGGTGATAGTGGGAATCCTTGTCTGATACCTCTTAAGGGCCTAAAGAACTTTGAGGGAGAGCCATTGATTAATACTGCAAAAGAAGTGGACTGGATGCACCCCAGTATCCACTCTACCAACTCCATATTCATCCCTAGTTTTATGAGGACTATTCTAATGAAGGTCCAACTTACAATGTCATAATATTTTGAGAGATCTAATTTTAAAGAAAAAGTTGATTGCTTCTTTTTTTTATAGAGTGTACCACTTCTTGAGCTATAGATACTGCATTCAATATTTTCCTATTCTATAAGAAACCAAACTTCTCCTCTGTAATGACCTTGGTTAAGATTGGTTTAATTCTCTGTGCTATAATTTTTTCTATTATCTTGTAGATCATATTAGAGCATGATATTGGTTTGTAATATTCAAATTCTTCACACTTATGTTTCTTAGGTATTAAATAAATGAAGGTACTATTCATACTTCCTAACACTTTTCTTGACTTGTTATATTCCTGGACCACTGCTAGTATGTCCTTCTTGATCAGATCATAAAACCCTAGAAAAAACTCTAGGGTAAAACCATATGGGATGGGACTCTTTCCTTTATGAAAAGAGTGTAAGACCTTAGTGATTTCTTCCTCCATGATATATTTAGTAAGCTCATCATTAATCTCCTCTATTATGGATCTTGGGAACAAGTCAAGAACTTCTAACATTTTTTCAATTGGGCATCATGCATGTTGTTTGAACAATTCCTCGAAGTGTTCTATAGGAGCCTTTGATTTTTCTTCAAAGGTCTTCACCGATATTCCTCTTGTATTCTTAAACTCATGGATTGTGTTGATGCTTTTCCTTTGAGAGGCATATTTTTGAAAAAACTTTGTATTTTGATCTCCTTCTACCAGCCACAGAGCTCTGCTTTTCAACCGCCACTTTTTTCTTCCTGTAACAATAGGCCATCTTTCGTTGCCTCTAAATTTTTAAGATCTTCTATCTCTATAATTCTGAAGAATCCTTCTCCGTTATTAAAATATACCTCCTTTATTTGTACTCCTACCTTCTTCACTATTTCTTATTGCCTCCTCCTGTACTTTTCATCCCATTTTTCGGAAATCTTCTTCACTTTCTCCAAATTTTCCATGAATTGTTGCATCTGAGAATAATTTGTTTCTATTTCTAAAGGTACCCATGATCTTGAGATGAGATTACAATAATACTCATCTTCTAACCATGGGGGTTTGAACTTGAATGGGGCCAGAGGTTTTTCTTCAAGTGTGTAGATAGTAAGGACTATTGGGAAATGATTTGAATTACCTCATGTTTATACTGAAGCCTTTAGAATTAGATTATTACCTATTAAGTGTTCCAAAACCAAAAACCTATCCAATCTCTTTGATACTCCCTGATCCCCACTACTTTTGTTTCTCCATGTGGGAATGATTTTTATAGGGGCTACATCCACCAAACCCTTTTGTTCAAACATATGTCTAAAATAGGGCCCTAGAGAGTCTGCTCTGTTGTTCTTCCCCCATACTTTGCTACTAGACATGGTTAAGTTTAGGTCTCCCCCAAGTATCAAATTTTGGAAATCTAGATCTTTGTATTCTTTCAACTTTTCCTAGAATGTTTTTCTTTCATAGAAAGGTCCATAGACATTCAAAATCATATACTTTTTCCTTATTTCACTATCCTCTAGTTCTATTCCTATTGTTGTATCATATTTCTGTAATGAAATCATTTTTAGGGATGGGCTCCATGTTGTTAGGGTTCGTCTTGAGTTCCCATATGTATCACTGCTAATCATTCCCCTGTCCTTTATGCATTCTCTGACTATTTCTGCTTCCTTATTACCTTTTCTCATGGTCTCTTGTAGTAAAATTACCGTGGGGCTCATCATGGTTATGAGCCATTTCAGGGAGTTTTTTTGGGTTCTGCCCCTAACTATTTAATATTTATGGATAATATTTTCATTTAATAATTCCCCTTGGGCCTAAATCTCTAAGCACCGTTGAAATTGTTCCTTGTTTTCCTTGTTTGATCTCTAAGATCGCTCATTTCTGATCTTTTGAAAGGAAGGATTTTCTACCCATCTGAGGTTTCAGTTCCATGTTTAGGGCTATCTATCCTATTGAAATTAATTCATTCTCTTATTTTGAAACCCTAGCTCTTAAATTGTATTCCATTTTCCTTTCTCTTAACAGTTCCTTTATTTGAACTTTTTTTTATTTTCTTTACCACAGAAATTATTATTACTGTCATCATATTTAAAATTAATCATTGGATAATAGTTGTTACCTTTAAGTTCCACTGCTGACGGTCGAGGATCGATGATGCTTGAGCTGTATTGACCATTTTCTGTGATTCTCGCATCTTCGCTGATGTGTCCTTCAATTCCCGCTTCAGTGGCTATCAATGGTTCCTGAGGTTCATTTTTGGTTATTGTTTCTCTCTCAGCACCTTTTAACAAACCTTCATCTTCCTCATGCTGACTGCTTTCTTCACCACCTTTTCAGTCTTTCTTCATTTGTGGCTATAAGCTTTTCTCTTCTCTTACCAGATTTTCACTTGGGCATTTCCCCTCAGCTCCCCTATTCTTAACCGGTTCTTTTGCTTCCACCACTTTTGATGACTCTACTGATGTTTATTTTTTGCACCCTTTCTTATTGATCCAGACCTTCCGAAACTGGCTTCTGATTGTGTTTCTCCCCTGAAATTTCTTAATAGGTGACCAACCTCTCTATAAACATAGCACTGGAATGGGATTTTCCAATAGTCCAGGTGTTGTTTCCATTGGCTTCCATGCATATTTATCAAGATTTCTTCATAGAGCCCATCCTTCAGGTCTAGCTTAACTAGAATTCTCGTGCACCTGCGATCAAACTTGGTTTCCCAATTACGTTCCAAAGCTACGAATTTTCCTATCCTATTGCCAATTGCTTTCAAGCACTCCTCCTCCCAAAACATCATTAGTAATCTTGGCATTATCACCCAAACTTTCTGAATATTGAAGGGTTCTTTTGTCGCATCAAAGTCAATTCTCCAATTTTGCAAAATTAGATGTGATGGCCACTATCTCCAGCTTTTGTCCGGTATTTTTTTCCCCTGTTATTCATACCGTAACTTCATCATGAACCAATCTCTTAGAAGGATGTGGAAATCAGGGATGTACCCAATCTCATCTTTCCAATTCTGCTCAATCCAGTTCTTAATTACCTCACACCTTGGTGGTTTTCTTCAGAATCATCCCACAATGGCATGCTTCAAGTAATGGGGGATTTCACCAAGTTGTATTTCTTTGCCTACTGTTAATTCATCATTGCCTTTCCTCGATCTTACTCCCTTTGATTTTTGCGGGTGTTTTTTGTTGGGGCAATGATTTCCAGAACTAGTATTGCTGGGGGCGTTCATTGGATTGTGTGGCTTGGATTGGTCTTTCGTACCTTCCTCCATTATGATATTTTGCTCCTTCATGTGTGCGAACTGTCCTCCCACACCCACTCTCTGCGTCGTCATTTTTTGCTGACTCCGAAATTTTTCTTTTGAACAGAACATGGAGGTCTCCCATTGTTTATGGGTGTAGTCAACTTCGTCGATCGACATCTCAAATATGACTTATCTTCCTACTTGCTATTTCACCTTTGGCCTTTGCTCCTCCATTACGCGAGTTTGGATCCTTCCATGTTGATGTTGATCATAAGCTTTGGAGCGTCGGATCCTTGGCCATTGTATCCCTAGGTGTATCATACAACTACATCCTAGAATTAGTGTTGAACGAAGGGCTATGGAATTGCACTCAATTTGTAACTCCATGATAAAGTGTTGATTATGGGCTATGTTAAGTGCTAGGGGTTACTGAAAAAGAATTTAATAACTTCTGAGTGAAAACGACTCAAGAAAAATATTGATCTCATCAGACTTATTTATAAGTGATTAAATAAAATTTCAAATTTCAGTATTGTCATCAAGTATTGAAGAACTACCACCTTATACGAGGGAAATCCAACATGCAAGGATGTTTAGAGTTTCCAAGCTTAGTAGACCTAACCATCTACCTATTTAACCTTCATGAAGAAATGTCATTAACTGTAGGGATCATGGTGTATGATTCCCAAAGACAAATGTTATATTATTATGTATTTTATACATGGTATGTATAAGAATAAATAGAGTAATAATATTAATGGTGAAAGGAATAAACAATATCTCCATGCATTATTATTTATTATTTAAATATAATAAATAGTCCAATACCTACAAAAGACTAATTAGGAACTAGTTGAAAGTTCCTAAGTTAAAATATTAAAAATTATCCAAATTATTTTAAAAGGTTTAAATCAAGAAACCAAGGTTTCTTGATTTAACTGTCCCTTTGACTAAAGAGTCTATCTATAAAGTCTCAAGCCAAGGGAAGGCTTGGGGGTGTTGATCTATCATTAGGAGGAGTCATTTTATAACTGTTTTACTCTCAAGTAAAATCTTGGAGAACATTTTCCTAAAAGGAAAAAGGAGAATTGTTCCAAACCTGATATACTAGATAGGAAACCCTACCTTAGGATATCTAAGCTACTTGCATGTTGGAGTCTATCTTGGGGGATCTGTATTTAAACCAGGAATGGTTCCGGGTCATCTTTGGGTGGAACGTGGTAGTTCGCAAGTGATTTGGTCATCAAAAATAGATTTTATATCTACCTTTGAATTGTTAATGTTGGTTATTTGAGTGTACAGGTTCAACCATTAAAAGAGCTTCACGTTACAGGTATGAAGTCCTAGACTTCCTATTCCATTTTACTATAATATATGTTGGCTATGTTAGCAAATGATTACATTTTATTTCCTAACCCTATGTAAATGTTTTCTATTTAAATCTCATAGGGTTTACAGTTTTATAGTATAACCCTAAGTTGTAAAATGTCCTTATGTCAGATTTATCCATGGTTGATTCTCTTAGATTACTTCTGAAATTTAGTTTCTGTATAAATGTTTATAAAGGTCTTTTATCTTAGTCTCTTTTCCTATATATTTTTCCTATTGAAACTTTGTTAACCTGCGAACTAGTTTTATTTCAGATCTACTAATTATCTTTCCTTTTGGGTCCTTATACTCTACTAACATATTCCATTTGTCAATAGAGGCATGTTTTAGGTTTAAATAGACTCAATTTAGAAGTGAGTATTATATAAATAAGTTTATGTTTATAAACTAGTTTAGTAGTATCTAATTAACTAATTACAGACTGTAATTATTCTAGATTAAAATCAAATATAAATAAACCAGTAAAGAGCTTCCAAGGTCTATAGATTTAAATGTAATCTAAACTATTAAATCAACTTTCGTTAAAATTAAACATCATCATAAATAACGAACAAAGTAAGTATCGTGACCATTCTTTGGTCCAAGATCAAATCTGTCTTCCTATTTAAAATCCATAGTCCTATGTACTTAAATAAACAACATCATAAATCGTAGGCATAAATAATTTAAACGTCCCATATAAATCTACTCACAGATATCATATAACAATAACCAAGTAATATTACAACCCTTAATTTACAGAGAGGTTGCAGTATCGACCACTGTGGGTATACAAATGCAAGTCCCAAGCTGTAATACAATCAACCATGAAAACACCAACAGTAATCATTAAACAACAATGCATTCATTCCATATAACGATTAAAGCCATGCAATTAAAACAATACATAAGAATCATTTTCCTTATAAAATTCATTTTAATCTTTTAAAAATAGTCCAAGGTTTTTATACAAACAACGACCATGGATCGAATCATGTAGGGTCATTTTATATTTATCAAGGCCACGCTATACACATAACATATGCGAGCTACACCAATAATATCACTACGCTATGGCAAGGTTACAAGACCCCCGTGGTATGCACTTACGCTGTATGCGAGGCCTCGATCACTTAAAATAAATACATAGACCCTTAAAAATTAAACGTTGTGATAACATATTCCTATCAAGAAATTCAACCTACAACACGATATCAATATGGGGATTACACCCATGAACTATTGCATTTCCACATCACATAATAATAAACGAAATAGTAGATAAATCTACAACAACCCTGTAAACACAACAATTTACACCCATGGTGTTTTTATAAATCCACATTATATATTAAAAACCAAGTCATAAATCCTAAACTTCTCTACTGTGTCGCAATTGCCATTAAAGGGCACTCATGCCACTCATGGCATGGCCCCAAGCCATACGCTGTTGATATCTTCCATTCATACAGCTAAAACAAATAATTGATTAACAATACCCAGACTCATTGTGAAGGTCGAATGCCATATGTAACCCACAGTAATAAACAAATAGCATAGTATAAATTTGTAACACACAGTATAGTTTATGTAACCTTCGCAAAGACGCAAAATGCAACATATATTGATATGCACTATATTTCCAAAATCACAGTCAAGTTCACACAGTCATGCCAAGGGATATGGCACCATTACAAGAAATGGTGTCGATCGGTCTTAAAGCCCCAATTTGAAAAATGAATTACATAAACATAATTTATACATAGATCCTGTAAGAGCAATAAGTCTCACTCCACAGCCAAAATGCCTTACTATTAATTAAAACTCAAAGTCTATTAATATAAGCCTGAAGGAAAATCAAAATCCCATAGTATAAAACCCAACCCAACAACGAGGTGAAATTCAGTCCTGCTATAAGGCTAAGAAATGGGAAGTGCAAAATTGTCTTAGATTCTTACCATGCACCATTTGGTAGCACCCATGAACCAGTTGTAAAGCTTGATCCATGTTGCTCCTCATCGACCATGTCACCTGCAACCACCGAAACAACAATGGATGATAAGTATGAAGGATGAGTAAGCAAATAAACAAAACCATAATTATACTAAGACCCAATGTAGAATTACCTCTGTCAACTAATCTATCGCCTCCATTCACAGCGAAAATCCAAGACCAGACCATCCACAGACCAAGCAAAATTACCAAATGAAATGCGGAGCCAAGCCCTAAGCTTGAACTACCCCAAACCCCAAGGAGCATTAATCGTGCCATCTTGGTGACCATTATCGACAAAAACCCACAATTCCATATCTTGGATTCATTTCATTAATGATGGTCTACCTCCTCATGCAAGTCTTAAACCCCATCATTTAGATTGTGAAGCCATATGTTATAACTCGCCACCCCAAGCTTATATTACAAGGTATTGTATATGGTATAGTCCATGTAATGTATACGCTATCCAAAAGTTAAACCAACCCAAATCATAACTAACATATGTATCGTAAACCATAGGTTAGGTCCTTAACCATTTCTTACCATTTCCTTAAGCTTCCAACTAAGAGCCATGGCATATGAAATATGCCATGGTGGTGTTTGTTATATAAAAAATCAAGGTCTGACCTTTAACCAAGTGTATAACCTACCAATAAAAACATAAAGGATATGTTAATCCTTATAATAAAATAAAAATGAAATATAAATACATAATGAACTATAGGCATCACATAGATAATATATCTATTTTAAATAAATAATGAAATTAGTAATTACCTTGCTATAAATCTGAGTCAGTAAGGAACCATAGTAATAAGCAGTAGGTATATTAAGGATTGAAATGTTCAGTGCTCTTTATCAAGTTTGCATCGCTAGGTAAGCTTGTAGGTGAAAGAAAATATGTGCATTTGTTCAAATAGAACTAAGTAAGCATGCTGGACAAGTAAACACTTTACCTCTCAGACTGTCATGGGAGAACGAGTCCCGCCACTCCACCCACTTTGTTTCCACAAACAAAGTTAAGTCACGACTTTGTAAATAACAAGTAAACATACTCAGAAATGAATGAAGTATATAAACAAGTAACTAACACATATACATCAAAATACAACCATAAGACATGAGTAGTAATCAGCATAATGAATTCTAAAGTAAAATAAAATAATAATCCTAACTGACAAAAATATAATAAAAGGTAAGAACATCTTACGACCAAAATAGGGGTACATTTAATATACATTTATTCCGGAAGTTAAATAATGTTCCGCATAGGTAGTTTTTACTAGCCTAATAAAACAAAAATATTTATTTTCAATTTTTGGGGACATTACAAGTGGTATAAGAGCCTAGTTTCAATACTAAGAGACCTATGGGTGCACCAAGCATTTACTGCAAAGAAAATAAATTATGTTATTAATTTTGTTACTAACAAAAAAATTTCCTATTATTTAAAACTTTTGAAATTATAGTAGACTTGTTACTTAACAGTTCAATTTATGAATACTAAGGAAGATAACAACTAACAAGGAAAGATGAACACCCCCACCCCAGAAGAAGAACTGGTGGTGGAGATGAATTATGATATTTTGAAGACTATACACAGTCTGCAAGCAGATTTGCGAAGTCTCAAAGAAGAAAGTATGAATGAAAGAAAAGAACATCAAGCTATAAATGAAACATTACTGAGAAATATGATGAGAGGAAGCTCACAGGGTAAACTACTCGGTTCGAAAACAACTCCAAAACATAACCTTACCATAAACGGGCTAGCATCCCAAGAGAAGAATAAAAAGAGGAATGTACCTCTGAAGTACCGAATGGAGATCATCACAGTCCTTTTAGTGATGACTATCATTCTCCATAAAGAAAGAAACAAAGAAGAAATGACAGTCTTTAGGGGGAGTTTAGATAAATAAGATCCCTGAACTATGAAGGTGAAGTAAACACTAGGGAGAAGGATGAAGAGTGGCTGATGGGCATGACAAAATATTTCCAGGTTCATAACTACTCGAGTGAGATGAAGGCTCGGCTTTCCATCTATAACTTGAATGGAAAGGCAAAAAGGTGGTGGAGAGATTTAAAACACACCAATAAAGATGAGCGAAGATAAATACGTTGGGATAACTTCCAAAAACTCTTCTAAGAGAAATATATGTCAGAAATGTTCTTTGACTGAAAGGTGAAAGAGTTTCATGAGATACGTATGGGATCCATGACTATGGATGCTATTATTAACTGATTTCTAGATCCATTACATTATGTACCATACATCAAAGAATAAAAGGTAAATATCCAGCATTGCCTAGGATGTCTTGCTCCCATTTTTTTGGACAAAATTGAATTTGACATGCCTAAGACCTTGTATACCACCCTGCACAAAGATAGGACCTGTTATGAGAAAAGACAACTAAGGTAGGAGAACATGAACCTAAAATGATACAAGTCTATAAACTTTGCTGATAATTGGAAACCTGGGTTTAACCCACAGCCATACAGAAAGAAGAATTACAGCTTTCCATCAAATATGAACTTCAATAAATCTAGTATGAAGTTGTATGTACCATCTCCTAATGTTAACAATCCAGTGACAAGTGGATCGAATGCTACCCCACTATAGATCAAGTGTTGGAAATTAAATAGGCCTCATTATTCCCAATATTGTAAGAGAAAAACGAGTGGGGTCTTGCACAACTTACAAGAAGAACCAATTATTGAAGACATAGCTATAACACCCTATATTTATGCAGCATTGAATGGATGATAGGAAGATCATCAAACTACAATGGTTGAGGTACAAGGTAAGATCTTAAACACTTCTATTTCAATACTTATTTATATCGGTGCTTTCCAGAGCTATGTTTCGCCTAAAATTATTGATGAATGCAAACAAGGCAAATTAAAGCATGATAAACCTTAGTTGGTTCAGTTAGCCACAGGTACAAAATGGAAAGTTTCAGAAATAGTTAAAGAATGTGAGGTAAACCTGAATGGTTTTCCAACAAAAGTAAACATGAAAATCATACCTTTAGGATCATACAATATACGTATCGACATGGACTAGTTGTAACAACACCATGTCATGCTCGATTTCTTACACAAGTCAATGTTTTGTACTAATGGCCAAGGGAACCAAGTAAAGGTTCAAGGTATTCCAAAGAAAGTTTTCGTAAGGAAAATATCTTCCCTACAACCAAAGAAATGCATCAAGAAAGGATGCAAGTTGTTTGCAGTAAACATCTGAGACATAGAGTCTAAAAGAGAACAATGCATAGAATACTTCCCCATTCTTGAAGAACTGAAAGATGTGTTTCCCAAGGAAATCCGAGGATTACCTCAAAACTAGACCTAGAATTTTCCATCGAACTGACTCTAGGATCAGTTCCGTCTTCCAGATCCCCTTACCACTTGAGTGCACCTATCTTGGTGGAACTCAAACTGTAGTTGCAAGATTTTATATAGAAAGGGTATATATGACCTAGTGTGTCCCCTTGGGAAGCATCGATACTATTCATAAATAAGAAATATATTAATATGCGGATGTGCATCGATTACCGTTAGTTGAATAAAATGACTATCAAGAACAGTTACCCACTCCCTAAAATCGATGATTTGTTTGATCAGGTGGGAGGAGCCATAATATTTTCAAATATTAACCTGCGATCTGGGTACCATCAGGTATGGATTTTGCGATGAAGATATTCACAAAACTTCCTTTCATACAAGCTACAAGCACTATGAGTTTGTAGTGATGCTGTTCGGGTTGACCAATGCACCCGCAAACTTTATGTGTATGATGAACAACATATTTAGTAGGTATATGGATAAGTTTGTCTTGGTATTTATAGATGACATACTGGTTTATTCCAAGAATAAAGAAGAACACGAAGAACACCTTTGCATAGCGCTAGAAGTGTTGGGAGAACACTAGCTTTACACTAAGTTTAGTAAATGTGATTTTTATAAACCACAAATACAGTACTTAAGTCACATTATCTCTGAGACAACGATAACTGTGGACCTAGAAAAGATTAAATCCATAAAGGATTAGCCTACCCCTACTAGAGTCACTGAAATTAGGTCCTTTTTGGGATTTGCTGGATATTATCTGAAGTTCATTGAGAAATTCTTGAGAATTGATTTCCCCATGACCTCTTTGTAGAAGAAATAAAATAATTTCTTATGGACTACTAAGTGCAAAGATAGTTTTCAAAAGCTTAAGCATCTTTTCATGACCGCACCACTGTTATGAATTATGGATCCTGATGGGGATTTCATTGTTTGCATGGATGTAAGTAAGGAAGGACTTGGAGGAGTCCTCCTATAGAATGATCACGTGGTCTGTTATGAATCACGAAATTTAAAATATCAAGAGAAAAACCACCCTACACACGATCTTGAGTTAGCGGCCATAATGCATGCTTTGAGGATGTGGAGGCTCTACCTCATGGGAAGGATGTTCCATCTGAAGAAAGAAAATATGAGACTAAAATATTTATTCGATCAACTTGATCTAAATACAATCTATGCCCGGTGGTTGGCCTTCCTTATTGAGCACCATTTCGAGCTGAATCACATTAAGTGAAAAGAGAATAAGGTTGTCTATGCTTTGAGCTAATGAACTCATATGATATATGAGGTGAATTTGAGTCAAATCGATGCATATTTTCATGAGCAGATTAGAGTGGCCAACAAAGTTGACCCCTTCTATGTGGAAATCTGCAAGAAAGTCCAGGAGGACAAGTTGTTTTGACAACACAAAGAATACAAGGTAGACGAATCCAAACTGCTATGGTCCAAGGATCATTTGTATGTTCAAGAAGGAGGGGACATTCGGTCCAGCATCCTCATGGAATTTCATCTATAACCCTACTTGGGGAACCCAGGATATCAAAACATGATATCCACCATCAAGAGACACTTTTTCCGGCATAAGTTAAAGGCCTACATTGCAATGTTTATCGTGAAATGTCAGGAATTTCAGCCAGTCAAAGTTGAGCATTAGCATCCTTCGGGATTGCTACAGTTGTTACCCATTTTGGAATGTAAGTGGGAGGTCATTAGTATGGATTTCATCACTAGTTTACTGAAAAGTAAGAAAAAAAGTGAATCTATTTTTGTAGTCATCGACAAGTTTTCAAAAGGAGAAAACTTCATTCTTGTGAACTTGACCTACAAGGTGGTGAACATTGCTGATTTCTTCTTGAAGGGGATATTTAGATTGCATGGGATACCCAAGGAAATCATCTTAGATCGAGATGTTAAGTTTACATAAAACTTTTGGAGATATTTAGTCTATGTATTGGAAATACAGCTGAACTTTAGCACTACATATCACCCACAGATAGATGGGAAGAGAGAAAGAGTAAACCAAATTGTTGAGGACTTGCTTAGGATGTATGTCATGAAGAACCACATGAAGTGCAAGGATTATTTGCATCTCTCATTGTTTGCATATAAAAATGGTTATCAAACTTCCACGAAGATGATTCCCTTTGAGGTACTCTATGGATGAAAGTGTAGAACACTCGTTACTTGGGATATTCTAGTGGATTGGCTCATGTTAGGGCCTGGTTTATTGATGGACTTGGAACAATTGCCTACCAACGTCCAGGTGAAACTTAAAGAAGCACAAGACCACCATAAATGTTGCGCAGACCGGAAAATGAAAGATAAAGACTTTCAAATAGGTGATCATGTTTACTTGAAACTAAAATCCAAACAAAGCTCGTTGAGCTTGGGTAGGTGTGGTAAGTTAGCACCTATATTTTGTGGACCTTTTGAAATATTGGCCAAGAAAGGGCTAGTGGAATATGATCTAGCATTACCCATGCATGTAAGAGTCCATAATGTTTCCCATGCATCTTTGTTAAAGAAATATGTTTATGATACTAAACATGTAGTTTATTGGTCTTTATTACACGTGGAACCTAAAGGGGATTTTTTTCCTAAGCCTATTCATATACTGGACAAGAGAGAGGCGCAGCTTAGGAAGCACACCATAGTCGAGTTAAAAGTGCAATGGAAGAACTTTGAGGCTGATGAGGCTACTTGGGAGAATCAATCCACCATGAGAAAGGCTTACCCCACTTTGTTTCATGATGTCATTCCGAGTGCCTAGAACACTAGGGATGTTGTTGTTCTAAGTGTGGAGGGATGTAATATCCTGTAATATCCTGAATTTCATACTTAACACTTATAGTAATGAGCCCATTGATTATGATCACATTATGATGTTGTCTTGATATTTTATTTTGATATATAGGGTCAAAGACCCCACTACATATGAACATGATGATTTGTTTTATATATTCGTTGTAAGCCAATTGTTGATTATTTTTATATATTCTTTTTTGCGTTGGGTGTGGACCCTGAAGCACATGATTGATGAGATGTTTTTTGTTGACCGAGGAGCTCTAGATCATATGGGTAATTAATGTTTTGTGTTGAGAAAGGACCTCTAGAGCACATGGGTGAGTAATGTTTTTTGTTGAGCGAGGAGCTCTGTAGCACATGGGCAATTAATGTTTTGTTTTGAGCGAGGAGCTCTGGAGCATGAGTACTTACATTTGTGTTGTACAAGAAGCTCTAGAACACATAAAAAGATAAGATTTTGCAGTGTTGGGAATAAGCCCTAGAGCCTTCCATGTTGATGTTGAGTATAAGCTTTGGAGCATTGGATCCTTGGCCATTGTATCCTTAGGTGTATCCTACAAGTACTTCTTGGAATTAGTGTTGAGCGAAGACCTTTGGAATTGCACTAAGTTTGAAACTCCTTGTTAAAGCATTGAGTATGGGCTCTGGTATGTGCTAGGGGTTATTGAAAACAATTTAATAACTTCTGAGTGAAAATGAATCGAGAAAAATATTGATCTCATCAGACTTATTTATAAGTGATTAAATGAAATTTTGAATTTCTTTGTTCTCATCAAGTACTGAAGAACTACCATGTTATACGAGGGAAATCCAACATGCAAGGATGTTTAGAGTTTCCTAGCCTAGTAGACCTAACCATACACCTATTTTAACTTAATGAAGAAATGTCATTAGGTCTAGGGATCATGGTGTATGATTCCCAAAGACAAATTTTAACAAATGTTTAATTATTATGTATTTTATACATGGTATGTATAAGAATAAATATAGTAATAATATTAATGATGAAAGGAATAAATAAAAGATCCATCCATGATTATTTATTATTTACGGATAATAAATAGTCCAATACCTACAAAACACTAATTAGCAACAAGTTGAAAGTTCCTAAGTTAAAATATTAAAAATTACCCAAATTAATTGTAAAGGTTTAAATCAAGAAACCAAGGTTTCTTGATTTAACTATTCCTTTGTATTAAAAGTATATATATAAAGTATCAAGCCAAGGGAAGGCTTAGGGGTTCTGATCTATCATTAGGAGGAGTCATTTTCTGCCCATTTTTCTCTGAAGCAAAATCTTGGAGAACATTTTCATGGAAGGAAAAAGGAGAACTGATCTAGACCTGATATATGAGATAGGAAACCCTACCTTAGGAGCTCCAAGTGATATATTTTTATCATTAAAGCAATATGATCTTAGGATCTTATCCAAGAGAATAAAATGCACAACAATCAATCACAATATATAATAGACACAAAGATTTTCCTTGAAAAAACCATAAAGGAGAAAACCCCGCAACTTTCTCAGAGATAGATTGAGCACCAATGGAAGCAATAAAAACCAGAGACAAAAAAGATGATATCCAACAGTTGTTCTCTCTCTCACTTATGTGAGCACTTCCTCTATCACTCATGCACCCCAGTTGAGTGAGTTTGTGTCTCAAATAGAGAGGCTCACTCTCTATTTATATTCTTTCATTCACTTAATATTTGACTCAATTACGTAGGCTTGAGTAATCCTATCTCAGTTATGTAGGGATGAGTAACCACAACTAGGGTACTAATGACCTGACTTACAATAGAGGGGACTACCTCATGAATTTTAGTAATTCTCCAGATAGGAACATTAGGGTGCAAGGAAATACATGTGATTCTCCCGATAGGAGCATTGAGGATCAATGAATTACAATACATACAAGTGAATACATTCTAAAGTTACAAATGCATCAACACTCCCTCTTAACTAGGAAGGTATTCTCTTGAAACAATACATCGGCACAAGTCTTCATCTCTGTATCATCATCAAAACTGGATCTCACTAGATCATCATCAAAGTTGGATCATCACTGGATCATCATGAAAGCTTGATCATCAATGGATCGTCATCAAATATGGATCATCTCTAGATCATCATCAAAGCTAGATCATCATTAGATCATCATCAAAGTTGGATCATCATTGGATCATCATCAAATCTGGATCAACACTAGACCATCATCAAAGCTAGATCATCACTGGATCATCATCAAATCTTTCTCTATCTCAATCAACTGGTGCTATCTCTCAATTCTACTCATCATAGGAAGCTCTACAGAGCCAACCCCTTTTCATGCTACTTGTAGGCCTAGCCTCCATGTAGCTCTTCATCTTCTTCAACACTTATATCTAACCATGGGAGGAACACATCCAGCAACCATGTCAGAAAGGCCCTCCCAACACTCACATATGACCATGGGAGGAACATATCCAACAACCATGTCAGAAAGGATGAGCACTCATATCTGACCATGGGAGGAACACATCCAACAACCATGTCAGAAAGGATTTGCACTTACATCTTACCATGGGAGGAACACATCCAAAAACCATGTCAGAATGGCTTTGTACTTACATCTGACCATGAGAGGAACACATTCAACAACCATGTCAAAAAGGATCTGCACTTACATTTGACCATGGGAGTAACACATCCAACAACCATGTCAAAAAGGCTATGCAATTACATTTGACCATGGGATGAACACATCCAACAACCATGTCAGAAAGGCTCTGCACTTACAGCTAACCATGGGAGGAATAGATCCAACAACCATATTAGTAAGGCTCTGCACTTACATCTAACCATGGGAGGAACACATCCAACAACCATGTCATAAAGTATCTACAGTTACATCTAACCATGGAAGGAACACATACAATAGCCATGTCAGAAACGAACACAGACTCATCACTTCCACTTGGAGGGAACCTTGATCTGGAGAACACCAAGATTCTTCCTGAAGTACTCAAACTTCACTCTAGATAATGGTTTGGTCAACACATCAGCTATCTCTTCATCCATCGCAACATAATGGAGCTTCATTTCTCCTCTCTGCACCATATCCCTCATATAGTGATATTTTTTCTCGATATACTTCGACTTGTCATGGAACACCAAGTTCTCATACAACTTCACACAACTCTATTTGCTGCAATATATACAAGTAGCATCCAACTAGAGATCAAATAAATCATATAGTAGCTTCTTAAGACACACTGCCTCACAACTAGCTGAACAAGCTACGAAATACTCTGCTTCAGGTGTACTGAGTGCCACGTAGGATTGCTTCCTGCTAAACCAAGAGATCATATTTGATTCCATACTGAAGCAATGCCCAGAAGTGTTCTTCCTATCAATGGCACTTCCTGCCCAATATGAATCAACATAACCCTCTAGGTTAATTTTTTGATTCACCTCATACTTGATCCCATAATCAACTGTAACCTTCAAGTACCTCAAAATATGCTTTCAACCATCAGGTCTCAATGTGTTCACAACAAAGCAAATATCTAGTCTCGTATTCATCAGGTACATCAAGGAACAAATCATTTTACGATACATCATGGCATCAACTGACTCTGATGAAGCAACACTCAATATATTTAGGTTCGATTCCATAGCCTCAGTTTTACTCAGTGCTATGAAGATTGTTTCCTGCTAAACCAAGAGATCATGCCTGATCCCATACTGAAGCAACACCCTGAGGTGCTCTTCCTATCAATCGAACTGCATGCCCAATATGAATCCACATAACCCTCCATGTTAATATTCTGATTCGTATCATACTTGGGCCCATACTCAAATGTACCCTCCAGGAACCACTACATGATTTGCAAGCATAAGGTGAACATGTATCAATGTGTTCATATCAAAGCAAATATCTAGTCTCGTATTTTCAGGTCCATCAAGGAGGAAATCATCTAATGATACATCATGGAATCAACCATATCTAATGAAGAAACACTCAATAGTTTTAGGTTTGATGCCATAGGTGTGGTCATGGAATTATAGTTCATTATCCTGAACCTCTTTAGGATCTCTATTGCATACTTCCCTTGTCCCTGGGAGATTCCATCCACATTATGCCACACCTCCATGCCTAGAAAGTAGTGCATTATTCCCAAGTCCTTCATCTCGAACTTGACAGTAAGTCTCCTTCTTTAAAATTTAATGAGTTCCTCTTTTCTTTCAAGAACAAGTCATCGACATATAATGGGAGCATCACTGGTATTCCACCTTCAACCTTAAAGAAAAGTTTGGAATCCACTTTTCTCTCAGTAAATCCTCATCAGTAAGTTGTCCATCCTATTGTACCATGTCGAACCTCAAGAAATTTTGCAGTCACTCCCTCTAAAGTACAGAATCATTCTCCCTCTACCTTTTGTACGCTATGCATTGAAACGTTTTGTACCAGAGTGACAAGTAGCTTCCTCTTCTACTAATGTTCTATGTATCCATTTAGGGTCACTGGATACCAAGATCCTCTATCTTGAACCTTTTCAAAATTTCTTCTCGCACCCATCTGTGAGCTTGTCATCCTCTATAGCCTTTCATCTTCAAACTTGTAGAAAAGGTTAAGATCTTCATCACTCTAGGTGATCTTCAAGATCCTCATGTATGTTTTATCCCATTGGTGTATTCTGAGATCGTACAAGGCCTTTTTTAATTTGCACACATGATTCTTCCTCTCATGTGTCTTAAATTTTAGATGCTACAAATGTCTCTTCGTAGTCTATGCCTTCTTTCTGCGAGAAGCCTTGTGGTACGAATATTTCCTTGTATCCCACAATGTTGCCATTTATTGCATGTTGGATCTTGTTGATCCATATGGAAGACACTACATTCTTCCCTTTAGGTCTCGATACCACATCCTAGACATCATTATTCTTGAACTGGTAATCTCCTTCCCTTTCTTCTTGTCTACTTCTTCATAGCTAGAAGAATCTGCATCAATGATGTCACTCAACATTGTCACATAACTAGAGTGTGTCTGAGGCCTCTTTCTTTCCTTGAAAGTATCATCATATTATTCTTCATCATGGATTATTCTCAAACTGTAATCACTTGTTCTTTGGAACAAATATCATTCTTACATCAAGATAGAATCATCCAGCTATTTTATCTAATACAACATTCATCCATATCTCACAGAAACTTTCTAGATGCCTTCCATCTCTACCAGGACATCATTGAGATTGTGCACTAATCCAATATGTTAGCAAAGAGGTTTCATTCTAGATAAGTAGCAATGGAGAGTTTTATAGCACCATGAAATACTTACCCATCACATGCATAATAGTAGTCTACTGTCATTAATGAAAACATTCTATCATGCATAATACATCAACCGAATATAAACAAATGTATAACAAAAAAATATCATGAAATGACAATTAAATAGTTATATTTATTTGTTTTGTGGCTATTCTCCTTCTTGAGCCTTCTTCTTCATCATCTTATTCATTCATGACACCATCATTTCTTATCCAAATTGATAAGAGGGTCTTCAATTGAGTCCTTCATATTCCTCATCACTTGAGTGATCTTCTTTGAATCGTGAGAGCTTGATCTTCAGTTTCTCCCATTTTATCTTCTATTATTATGAGTCGATATTCTTCATTGGTGCACTCTTCGCAGAGTCTGGAGAAGGTAATCACTTCCTTCTTGCAAAAATTCCTTAAATGAATGAATTCCATGATCCTAGGAGTCCATTCAAGGTTGTTATCACAACTTATGCATTCTCCACTTCTTCTTCTACTTCTTCAAGTCGTTCTTTGACTTGATAGAACCTTGTAAAGTATGACTTTATTGTCTCTACATTCTAGATCTTCACATTCTTCAACTAGTTTCTCAAATTCATATTCTGATTTATGTTCTTCCCTTCAAATATCTTGGTCAAGGAATCAAACATCTCTTAAGGTGTCTTTAGGGATGAAAATTGTGGTATAAGGTGATCCTTGATTGAATTAACAATGATCTTCTTAGCTGTGACCCAGTTCTTCTTGTGTAAGGCCTTAACCTCATCTCCCTCTGGAACTGGAACCTCTTCCCTTATGTAGGTGTCCAATTCATTTTCTTCAAGAACTAGTGAAAACATATACGTCCATGCTCAGATGTTTTCAGATTCACTAATATTTTCATCAAGCTGGTGTGATTGGTCATTTTGAAATGAGAACCTCAACTGTAAATCGTAAAAGATTAGATCTTATCGATTTGAGGTGTCTATTTTGGTTTTGGATTTGGTTGATCTAGGGTTTGTCAGAGAAATATTAATTTTCAAAACTTAGAATCTAAAACTTCTAATTATATAGAAGTATGGGTCTCTTCAAGGAAATCTTTCCAATGTACTCCTTCTCTGAAAACAGTGGAGGGAATCTCCCAGAACAGGAATCCATAGTTTTCCAAACTCTTCTACAGAAATGCCTGAAGTTGTTTCTGCAGTATCTTTGAAAGTATTGTGTCTATGTGTATAAAATTTCATACTGAGGTAGCCTCATATCTCCTCTTCACAAAACCATAGTTTTGAGAAGAATTGGTTTCACCATTTTGGACTTATGAGAGTTTTCCCAAGGTGACTTCGTTCAGGACTCTTCAATATATCGAATTTCTACAGACTTCCACGTGTCATTGTTTCACCTTCGGGCTCTGAAAAATTTACCATAGAAAGTACAGTCTTTGTCTTATCTAGAACATATTGCTAAATTTCATTTGAACCTTCGTATTCCGAGGTATAGCAATTATCCCTAGGTGTTTTGTTTAGGAATGAATCCTGGAAGGGGATGGAACCCTGATATGGAGGAATCATATCTCCCAAAATATAATGAATATGAGGCTAACATTTTTACATGGGGTACATCAGGATTTCATATTTAGGATGTGAAAATTTAGGCCCCCGAGACTTCTACAATCCTGACAGATAGCCAATTTACCAAAAGTACTAGTTTTAGTATTTTTGGGTTTTTCAGGCCCAAGGTCAAACTAGGGTTTGATTTTCCTGAAGTTTTACTCAACCAAAAAATTCAACCTTTGTCTCTAAACTTTGATTTTGATGAGGAGAGAAATCCTATGTTGGGATCAATAAGAAATTCTTCTTTTGTAAAAATCCCTAATTTCCTGCAACAAAAACTAAAAATGCCTGGAATCAACTTTTGCTTCGACAGAAAGATGCACCTTTCTTTGGAGAGTCATCCTAGCCTTATTTTGTTAATGAATTTTAGAGAGAGACCCAAAAAATAAGAAGCCCTAGCTTCTGCAGTTGCATAGTGTCTTCTTCTCAGCTTAGCTATGATACCATGTTCGATTTTTATCATTTAAGAAATATGGTCTTAGGATATTATCTGAGATAATAACATGCAAAACAATCAATCAGAAGAGGCAATAGACACAAATATTTTCCTTGAGGACACCATAAAGTAGAAAACCCCACAACTTCCTTAGAGATAGAATGAGCACCAATGGCAGCAGTAAAACCCAGAGACATCAAAGATGATCTCCAACAGTTGCTCTCTCTCTCACTTGTGTGAGCACTTCCTCTCTCACTCATGCGCCCTATTTGAGTGAGTGTGTGTCTCAAATAGAGAGGCTCACTCTCTATTTATATTATTTCATTCACTTAATATTTGACTCAGTTATGTAGGCTCGAGTAATCTTATCTCAATTATGGAGGCTCGAGTAACCATAACTAGGGTACTAATCTATTGAAGGAATCGAAGGAAGACAGAGAGGAATACCAAAGAGAGGTGTTTATACATATTCCCAAGCTTATCATGGATGAACACAATCATATACTAGGAAAATCCATTGAGATGATGAAATTGGAGATGCCCATTAAGAAAATGGAAAAAGATAAAGCTTCGGGCCCGTATGGGTTTTCTACGAATTTTTTCCAGTCTTGTTAGAACTGGTTAAAGGAGGAAATATGGGCCTTGGTGGAAGACTCTAGGAAGACCAGGAATATTCTCATAGCTCTTAACTCTACATTTTTAACACTCATCCTTAAAGAAAATGGTACACAGGACCCTGAGAAACTAAGACTGATTGCTCTCCGTAGTGTCATCTACAAAATTATGTCTAAGGTTATGGCCACTCATCTGAGGCCCCTACTTCCCCTCATCATCTCACTAGGACAAGCCAGGTTCATGGAAGGAAGGAAGATCCTGGATGGCACTATTCTAGTCCACGAAACGATTCATTCACTTAAAATCATGAAGTCTCTAGGTAGTCTCCTAAAACTGGATCTCTCGAAAGCATATGACAAATTAAATTGGAATTGTTTGGCAAGAATTCTCAGAGATTTTGGTTTCTCGAAGATTTCGACAAACTGGGTCATGAATATGGTCTCATCGGATTTTTTCTATCTTGGTCAATGGTTCCCCTTTGACCCCCTTCAAATCTTCGAGAGGAATAAGGTAGGGGGACACCCTCTCTCCCTTCCTTTTCATCATAGAACCTAAAGGACTAGGAAGGTTGATTATAATCAAAAGAGCTAAGAAAAAGATTTGGGGCTTATCCCTAACTGTAGGGATGGATCACCAGATACATCAATAGTTTGTGGATGATAATATGCTTATGGGACCTTCATCCATCCAGGAGGCCAGGGGCATCAAATATAGTTTGAACATATTCCTGGAAGCAAGTGGTCTAGAAATCAACAAGGAAAAGTATCAGAAATACTTATTCAATACCCCAATAATTACTAAAAGGAATATCCTTAGAATCCTAGAGTTTTTGAAAGGAAAAATTCCATCGAAATATCTGGGATCACCGCTAGCAGAATCAACTATTATACAAATCTCATGGAAGGAGTTGCTAGATAATATCAAACAAAAGCTCAACCTTTGGACCTTTAAAGCTCTTAATTTTTTGACTAGACTCATCCTAGTGAAATAGGTTCTACAGGAAATGCCATTATATCTATTCTCGGTGCTGGCTGCTCTGAAATCAGTCATCAAACAAATCAGAAATATTTAGAGAAATTTCCTATGGGGAGGATCGAAAGGACACAGGAAATGGACTTTGGTGGATTGGAAAACCATATGCACTCCTAAGGCAGTGGGGGGCCTTGGACTACGAGACCCTCTAGACAATAACAAGGTGATGAGTTCCAAAATATGGTGGAGGTGGATTACTTACGAAGAGGAACTGCGGACCAAACTTTGGCACTTGAAATATTCTCCTCTCTGTCCCAAGCAATCCCTGGTGCAATTTGGAGAAAACTTACCAGGATCTAGTATATGGAAAGTGACAATGGAAAAGAGAGGACTGGTCCAGAAGCATAGCTTCTGGGAAGTGTGGGATGGAAAAACCGTACGATTTGCTAGGGACACATGGAACTAGGAACTTGTTCTAACATCCAGAGAGGACTCCCATGTTCTAAGTTTATTTTTTCAGAACCATTCCCTAAGCATGGTGGTGGAATTATGGGATCCTAGAGATAATGACAAGATCTTTAGGTCTTGGAAAGACAAGAATTGGTGGAAATATCAAGCCCCAGCGGAACATGTAGAAGATTTCGTGGCAGAGATTAATTCTACACTACTACATTTTGATCCAAAATCTGACGGTTTTTTCCGACGGCGTGTGGATTTTTTATTTTAACCGTGCCAAAAATCAGAAAGATAATTTTTTTTTTTAAATAATGGGCATAAGCGTCGCTTAAGCGATGGACATCCTCCTAAGTGTCGCTTAAGCGACGGCGCTAAAATTTCTATCCTCCTAAGTGTCGCTTAAGCGACGGTTTTCCTCCTAAGTGTCACTTAACCGACGGCTCTAAAAAGGTAGGCATGAGTCAAAAATTGGAAGAGTTCCTTAAAAATGTTGCATCCGTGGTAAGGACAGAGTTATAGGATGCTATTCAATTAAAGTTTGAATAAGAGGTCAAGGAATCCTCTAATCTCATTTGATCATTCCTACTTGCATGAATCTGTTGGAGTTAGTTGTTGTCAAACTTCACATAAAAATACTAGTAAAATTTTTGTTATACATGGACTCTAACATGTCTTATATAGGGGAAACTTGTTCAACCTTTAACCTTTTTTTCCCTCTAAAACTACATTATGACATCCGTAAATTCATAATTTTGGGTTGATATTAGAGAAAAATAATTTTATTATAGGGAATTTTGAGTTTTCATTTAATTTACAAAAAAAACTAATGCAAATAACCAAATATCATGTACTATAGCCAAAGTCTATGATGTCTTCAACAATTATGGCTTTGCTAGTTTTGAAATTTGGCATATGTATGGCATGGATTGTGTCATTTTAATTTATCTTCTTATAGTAAGGACTATAGGATCATATATATTTAGGTATTTTGAACTTTAATTTACAAAACATTACAAACTAGCTTTTCTCATGGTTAATGGTGACTTTATATATGGTGAACAAATTAGGCTTGTGAAAAAATTGGTTCCATCATGTGAAGTTAGACCTTAGGGAAATAGAGAAAAATTGGGAAAAATATTTTGGATACTACATCCATTTATCACTGCATACATTTAATAAGGGTGGAAGGGAAATGCTAATAAGGGTCATAAATAAATACAAAACCCATATCGAAAACCCAAATCCCACTTTCAAAACCCACATCACATTTTGATTTAAATTTGCAAATCAAAACAAGTGGCCATGGGGGAAATAAAAAAAACTTACTTGTGAATCTAAGAGATTGGTGATGCCCCAAAAAAATAACTTTAAATCTTAAGAATCTTTTCCTTACACCCTCACCTGGAAATAAAATGAGGGGACCCCCTCCTTTTTTACCTTATATTTGAAATGGACAACAAAAACAAAACAAAGATTGTTGTTGCACCATTTTTTTCTTTTGAATTCATTGCATCAATCATATTTCAATTGTTACAA
>LPNX010014054.1:84447-116481 GCA_001517045.1 Pseudotsuga menziesii
AGCCTTGCTAATGTGGAAGATTAAATAAATCTAATAGTATATTGAAGCAAGCTTCCCTCCAATACATAACAAATGCAATGCTATGGGAGTGGTAACTATAGCGCTCTACCCACCAAGCGCTCTCATCCCTTGGATCCAAATCGATGGTGTGAAATCTATTACCTTTCGACTGGGTTTACCAAATCCATTTGTGGAGGGAAGAGAAGCCCCATTACTATTTTGGGCTCGGCCCTCATTGTTATTTATTGGGTTTGACAGGGTTGCATTAAAAACTGTTTATTCCAGTAGCATAGATAGCAGATCCTACAGCATAGACAGCAGCACGAGTAGTAGCATCATATATAGATATAGATGCAGCACAAGCAGTTCCAGGTCTAGGTGAAGCAGTCGGTTAGTCAGTTTATTTAGATAAATACCCAGTGCCATGTACAGATGATCGTGATAGAGATGAAGAGCCTAATTCTCAAGATGAAGAGTGAGTCGGATCCTGTCCCCGAAAGTTGTTCCTTTCCCTTTTTCTCGAGCAAGATAAGGCATACGCTTTCCCCCTTATTTCCTTGAGGCGTAACCACACTACTCGGTAATCAGTGAATTCCTATCAAGTTGAGAATCATCTTACTGGTTTTGGTGGAATGGGAGCCCCTTCTAGTCATTAATGCTATACCCATAATCTGTACACCCCAGGATAGGTGCACCTCCAGTAGAGGCATCGTAATGTAGAAGTGTGGATTGCATTTGTTGGAAGTCGAATGCTTTTTGAGTCATCACAAAGATTCATGTTTTGGCTGAAGCATAGCAACTCCATTGACAAGGGAAAAAACTACACAACTCAACACAGTGGTCAATAGGTAATTCTTCATCTTGTGAACAATAGGAGAGGGCCGAAGAGGATAAGGCTGCAGGGGACAGAGCTCGCAGAGGAGAGGGCGGAAAAGGAGCGTTTGCAAAGGAGGAGGGTTTGCAGAGGTCACACTGAGGCTGACAGAATGCCCCAAATGGATCTGTTCTTAGGCATTCCACCATATCAGTTGCACTTGTAAGTAGATGCTCTTTAATAGATAAGTTAACCTCCTTGCTTGAGTTCATTTCTTTTACCAGGATTTCCACTCTGGAAGCAGTTTGTTGTTTCACAAGGGGAATCAAGGATTGAACTACATCAGTTATCAGAGGTCGATAATCTGCTTCTGATTGAACACACATTGTGTTTCTGTTGGATCTTGTAAAGTCGCGTTGAGAGGGTGTACAGTCAGAAGTAGCAAAGGTACTTTGCACTTTGCACAACTTTCTCAATTTACCTGTTCATGGGTGATTCTGTGAAACCAACTTTCTCAATATATAAGTCAGCCGCTCTCTTTGTACTTTGCACTTTGCACAATTTTTCTGAACTTGCTTGTTCATGGGTGATTTTGTGACACCAAGTCATCGCCCTTAGCATTTCAGGGCATTTCTGTTAGTATTCAGAAAGTGGAGAGTTGGATTGCCTAAGCATTTCTTCAATTAAACGTTAAAAGGCTTGATCAGACTGTCCCCAAGTTAATGTTCTTTGTTCTTCTACAGGCCATAGAAAATTTATCAGTCAATGCCGATGTGGCTAAAGCAGTTGCTATGGAAGGAGGCATTAGCATTTTGGCAGCCCTTGCCAGGTCACCTAATAGATGGGTTGCTGAAGAGGCTGCGGGAGGACTGTGGAACCTGTCTGTAGGAGAAGAGAACAAGGTGTCAACTTTATGCTCTTTTCTTATTTTTTATTTAATCTAAAAACTAAAAATGAAAACTATGATGATCAGATCTCCCTGTATGACAGGAATCCTTACTTATCCTTTTAGCAAGAACCCTGCCTACATTGTGCATGTTTATGGTGTTGCCCATGTATTGTATGCACTGAAAATGCTATGGAAATTACAGTTGTTATTATTGATTGGTAAAACTGGGCTGTTTGACTAAATACTGCTTCATTTTCCTATCATCCATAGAACAACATTCTAGTTTACTTCCTCCTTTCCAAATAACATGAAGTTTATGTTTGTTTTCTTATGCTCAGGGTGCTATTGCAGAGGCAGGTGGTATAAATGCACTGGTGGATCTTGTATTCAAATGGCCTTCTGGTGGGGAAGGGGTTCTGGTAATATTTGAAGCTACAAACTTTAATTTCCAGAACTTGACTCGTAAAACTATAGACCTAAGAATGCTACGTTTCATGTAGAGTTCTCTTTTCTGATGATAGAGCTATGGAAAATCTTTCTAACAGATAGATAGGAAAATCTTTTCTCCAAGCTCTGATGGTGCAGTGAAATCAAGCTTAACTTTAGATTTTCTCTGAAGTGATACTCTCTTAATAGCCAGCAACTGATTGCTACTTGGATCCGCAACAACTAGCCACCAACCTTCTTCTTTTGGTTTGGGATACCTGGGTGCATCAACTAGACCTAATTCCTGTCTTCTTTCTAGATCTCTTTCAAGAGTAACTTGCAATGTAACATTTTCCCCGGCACTCACATCATCACTCTCTAATATATCATATGCTATATCAATGTTTGGAAAGCGGTTACAAAAACGAGCAATGTCCAACAACTGTGCATCTGACATCTGCAATAAATCACGTCTTTCATCATCCTCCATCTCAACTAAATCAAAAACCGTCTCAATGCTTTTACCTGGATTTTCCTGGCACTTTTTGGCAAGTTCCTTCATAAAATGTGGAAGCTGCAACAAGACAGAATCACGCTCCCAAAGACCCTGGGTAACCATCTGGGTCAATTCCATTGCTGCAAGAGATGGGTTCAACCAAACATTACTAGAAATAACATCCACCATTTCCTGAAGAAGCCAAATCGAAGAGAGGAGGACCTATCACTGGTCAAGTGCTAGGTTCCCAGCAATAACATGCCTAGAGAAGTAAGCTTGCAACAATGCATTTGCCTTCACATGGGGATCAATATATTTTGGTTTATCAATAGAAAATCTTTGATGATTTATTAATTTTCTTATAGTTTCTTCTTCACCTGGCCGTATCGGGAGTTGTGAATACTCTGAAGTAGAAGCAAGAATTTCAAGGAACCCCTTCAGATTTGTCTTTGCAGTCAAGGATGAGCTAAAGAGCTCAAAGGTGGTGTAGCTGATATAATAATACGAAGCTATCATGTCAAGGTTTAAAGGTGAAAGATACATGTCATCTTCTATGGCCACACACTTGCTTGACTCCAAATCAGTCAATGTGCTCCAACAACTGTGATGGGAATCTATATTCACTTATTTCTTATCTAACACCAGTATACATGGAAGCATACCTCATGAAATTGGAAACCTGACAAGCTTGACATACGTTGCACTGGCTGACAATCTCTTAAGTGGCAGAATTCCACCGGAATTGGGCATGTTCCAGAGGTTGGAAAGATTGCGCCTGCGGAGCAATAAGTTACAAGGAATCATTCCAACTAATATTTCTCAGCTAAGAAAGCTAGGAAGCATGTAAATTCACCAAAATATGCTCTCTGTCCCAATACCTCATTCTTTTGGTGACCTTAAACAGTTAATAAGGTTGCTACTTTCGGAAAACCAGTTATCAGGAACAATACCTGCTGCTCTGGGTAACTGTTGGCATCTGGAACTTCTTGACCTGTCTTGGAACAGACTCACTGGAAGCATACCATGAGAAGTTGCAAGTTTTTCAAATCTCCATTTTTATTTCAAATCTCCAGTTTTATTTCAAATCTCCTGAGATTAGTAAAATGGCTATGGTTCAAACTATTGATATTTCTTTCAACCTGTTAACTGGTGTCATCCTAGCTGCACTTGGAAGCTGCAAAGGACTAGTTAAACTCAATCTCTCTAATATTTCATTAAAAGGTTCAATTCCAGATACATTTGGTGAATTGAAAAATTTGGAGAAGATAGATCTCTCATCAAATAACTTATCACGTGCAATTCCAATGTCCCTTGGAAAACTTCGAATGCTTCACACTTTGAATTTTTCTTTCAACAATTTGAGGGAGGAAATCCCCAAGGAAGGGATTTTTGAGAATATAGCTTCCAATTCATTGATGGGAAATCCTGGCCTTTGTGGACAACAAATATACTTGCCTCTGTGTCCCCCTTCTGCTTCTCCGAAACAAAGAAATCATTCAGTTTTCAAAAATGTAATTATACCAGTTGCAGGTGTCAGCACTTTTGTGATATGTTGTTTACTCATTGGACTCTTATGAAGTCGCAGGTTGCATAACCAGTGATTTCATATGAAGATTTTGTAAAAGCAACTGAAGGATTTAATGAGGAAAACTTGATAGGAGTTGGTTTTTAAAATATATGTATAAGAATTAGCAAAAATATCTAAATTAGTTTCATTTTTTACCAACCTACCAAGCAAATAATAAAGGAATTAAGCTTCATCTAGTGTGCAATGTCTTGACAGAGTGAATATGTCAAAGAAGCTCTATGTAAGAATCAAATCAGTAACAGGAATGTTTGCCTAACATGGTACAACAGCTGGCTGTCCAATAAGTTGCCTCGCATCTAAGATTGTTACTCTGTCACCTTCTCATTCTTTCATCAACTGAAAGCTGTGGCTGTAGAATTCGTAAAAGAGCACTGAAACTCACGGGCTGAGAATGGAACTCAGGAGATTCCCATTATGATGTATTCTCTGGAACAACTCTTGAATGTTGACACCAGCATTTTGTGGGAACTGACATGGGCTAGAAAGCCACTGAAAAAGAAGTGGCTGAAGCATATCATTGCTCCGTCCATGGATTATTTGTCAATACTTTTGTCAATCCAAGGAGAAATCTTTATTTGAATGGAGTATACCCTTACTACTTTGGACAACTCTCAAATGGTTGTCGATTTCCCATTAAACATTGACAGTTGATATTATTCAAGGAAGGAAATAAGCATATATATTCAATTCAGTATGAGGGTATCCAGATGTCTGTGTATTTTCAGTTGTTTTTTAAATTTCCTCTTTGATATAAAGGTTTGATCTTTACGAATTGAGCAGAGATCCCTTTTTAATGGAGCTGTTCCCAATTGAGAATGCAGAGGATAGTTCAACAGTGGTACCTGTGTGAAATTGCAGGATCTATTGAATAAGGGATTATGGTTCAGAGTGGATGCTATCACAAGGCTTTGAGGAAGTAGATTGCAGAGTAACTCCACACTCTTCTGTGATGGAATTTTTTTCCACATTAATACTCTTCCATGAGTAACTCCCATCCTTTTCTCATCCTTGCTTGTTGCCTCCTCTACCTAAATTTCTTATATGTATTTATTTCTAATTTTTAAGTTGGTATGAAATTGTGCTAAAAGCATGGGGCATGTTGCTAATTGATTTATTAATACAGAGTTATGAAACAGATGATGATAATGATACATATTGTGAAAATGAGTCCGTGGACAGTATGGTGTTGGATAAAGATGAACAAGGAGATGAAAATGTTGAATATTAATATTTAGTGTAAGAAATCTTGCTGGTTGGTCATGGAACTACTGGTTCTATCTTGCTTCTGCTCTTTCTAGTTCTTATAATTTTTTATTTGCTTCTATGAGTTGTTAACCTGTTGTTTATTTTTAATGATTGGGATCTTTCATAGAGTTTCTTGTACACAGGTATTGAGATGTGCTTTGAGGCCTGCTCCAGTTTCCATGATTATAGAAGATTGTATCAGTGCTCTAGCAGAAGGACTTAGCCCTATGTTGTTTAAGCATTTTTAGAAATCACTCTCGAGCCACGAGTGTTCTACACCATTATCCAGCTTGGACTTCAAATTTGATGCCGAATGGGAGACATTTTCTAGTCTGATAATGGGGTTGATAAGAAACATGAATTCTGCATATTTAAAACAAGAGGAGGTCAAGATAAATTCAGGCTGGGAGTTTTTGCTGTGCAGTAAAATGCACAAGAATTATTTGAAGGCTCCTTGCTTCAGTGGCCTTTCTCTTCCTCCTGCTCTTCAGCCATCCACACATTCCACTCAGACTGAACTGGTATCAACTGCAGTGCCAACTGAAGATCCATCCTACCATAAACAAATTTTGATGGAGATGCTAGACATCTTACATGCTATCTATGAAGACTACAAGCTAGATATTCTTCATAGCCAGTATGTGTTCTATCCTTGTACAAGATTGTGAATACTGTCTTGAATAGCTGTAAGGATATTGTCAAGTTCGAAAAGGATAGTTGCAAAAGAGGATTTTAGGGTGGAAAACATGGATTTTTAGGGGTGTTTCCTGGGGCTTCTATCTAAAATCTAGAAAGTTAAGGGTATTTTATCTGCCAGAGGTGTCTTAGTGATTATTTGAGCAGACATATATGCTTGATTGAAAAGAGATTTATGAGTCTGAAAACATTATTGTGTCAAACGTAATAGGAAAAGCTCAAATTTTCACAATTCCAGATTGATTATTCCTAGATTGTAAAATGTGTTATTTTGACCAGAGATTTGGCTCCAGGTGTCTTTGGATACATGTTATCCCAAATCTATTTCAAAGCCCAGAAGTTGATGCCTTACTTCTTATTTTTGTGTTGTTGTTTAGATTTGATAGGCACTAGTAGATTCCTGTTGGCCCCTCGAATCTATAATGGATATGTTAATGAGGGATTTGATTCTTGTTAAGCCCCCAAATCAGATGCTCACACTTTTCTGTTTTTAAAATTTTGGGTTAAGTTGGGTGTTATGTAAGTTGTTTGGTTAATTCTTGTGCAGGGAGAAAATCTTGGTACCGAGGTCGAAGCCCTTTGTGACCTTCATGGGAGATGAGACTTGTCAACCTATTATCACAAGAAATGACACTGCAGTGGCTATAGGAACGGATGGCCTGCCAATGAAAACGTTCCGCAGTGCAACTGTGGCGGTTAACTCTGAGTATTTCACAACTTATAACATCAGATTTGAGGTTGATTTCAGATAAATGACTTTGTTATTTAGGTCCCCATATCTGGGCTAGTGTTTTTCTAACTGTAAATGAAATCACAATTTTCGATTTGTATGCAGAACACAGCCCCTTATCCAGAAACTGGAAGCAACGGTGGCCAAGCTGTGGCTTTGAGAATCTCCGGCACCAAGGCAGCATTCTATAACTGTAGCTTTTATGGAGCTCAAGATACTCTATATGATCACAAGGGCATTCACTATTTCAAGGGTTGCTTCATTCAGGGATCTATGGATTTCATCTTTGGTTATGGCAGGTCACTTTATGCAGTACTCTTCTAATTTTACTGAGACCTGGATTAACTCATGCATAATTTGTCAAGATTCTGATATTAGATGTGATAAAGTTTCTATTAGATGTGACAAAGGCATTGGACTAAGCAGCCTATGCTAATAAACTTAATATTTCTGCTGAATTTATACTTGTTTACTATCAGAATTGCCATATCAACTCAATAGCCAGAGGAGTTGCAGCTCTTACAGCCTAGAAAAGAAATAATGCTTCACTCTCCAGTGGTTTTTAGTTCTTGAACTGTGTAATATCTGGATCTGGGTTCATCTACCTTGGTAGAGCATGGGGTGATCATTCCAGAGTTGTCTTTGTATATACTTACATGGACAAGATAGTACTCCCACAAGGTTGGGATAACTGGGGTTATCCTGACAGAGAAAGGTATGTGTCTATGTAGTTATATGGTTTATTGAATGTGTGTTTGTAGGTTGCCTATTTATAAGTAAAATTTATTTTATTTTTAGAGTTTTAATTTCTCCCATCTTCCTGACGTTTTATATTTTAAATTCAATGTGCTTTCCTGGACAGGGATTTGCAGCGGCTTGTTCATTTAGTCAATAGTATAGATCATGTCCTATCTAGCATAACATATCCCAGTATTAGATGGAGACTAAGAACTATAGGTGTTAAATCCAGTTCCAAGGGTGCGTAAGACCATTCCCATCCTCATCATTTGAAAAGGGCATTTGGAAACATGATTGCCATCATAATTCGGATAGGGTAATTCCCCGAGCAGTTGAACGAGGGAATTCGAAGCGGCATAATAAGAATTGACATAATTCCTGGCATTGTTAGAACCAACATAATTCCCAGCATAAGTACACAGTTATTTGGACACGGGCATTCATTCCCATAATCAGTCGAGCACGGTCATTATTCAGACACGGTATTTCCATAGAAGCCATTGGAACCGGCCTCATTCCCAGTATAATACTATTGGGACAAATCCAAATATTTTTTTTTTTTAAATTCCTTACTGTCGCTTTTGTGACGCTTACTGTCTATATCCGTCGCTTAAGCGACGGCTCCTAATGTCGCTTATCCGACGGTTCCAGCCTAAATCCGTCGCTTCACCGACGGCATAATGATTAATTTTTTTAAAAAAGATTGACTAGCCGTCACTTATCCGATGGATTTTCTATCGCTTAACCGACGGTATGAAGGCTATTGTCTCAAAAAAATTTCACTACCATCGAAGATATTCTGTAGCTTAACCGACGGTTACTTGGGTGTCGCTTAAGCGACGGTTACTTAGGTGTTGGATACCCGACGACAAGTTTTCGAAACTTAAAAAAAAATCATAGTGTCGTACATGCGACAGGGAAGTTTTGAAAATCCGACATGACGGCCGTCGGATTTCTGGTCAAAATGTAGTAGTGCTAGAAGAATAACCAAGAATGATGGTCCGGACAAACTCAGATGGGGGTGATCCAACATAGGAAACTTCAACCCCAAAGAGGCTCTAGGGCTTGTGACAGAGACTTAGAATATTGAACCAGAATCCAAATAGGGGAAAATTTGGGGAGGAGGGTGGTGGCCGAAGGTAGCAGTTTTTTGCTGGCTCCTGCTCAAACGACGCATTCTAACCTAGGATAACCTTCAGATTAGGGAAAACATTGGACCCCCTAGGTGTTGCATGTGCTAGGAGAACACCAAAACTATCAACCATCTTCTAGATGAATTCCCGGTGGTAGACTAAATTTGGGAAAAAGGAGCATCCATTTTAAAAAAAAACCATCGACACAAAGGAAGGCTGGACATCACAATTGTAGAATGGCCCATGAAGGTTTTCAAAAAAAAAATTGTTAATAGACTATGGGAGCTTCTCCCAGGATTTACGATGTGGAAACTATGGAAAACTTGTAACAGTCAAATATTTGAAAACAAAACCCAGAAAAAGGGGAAATATGGACCATCATAGAAGAACATCTAAAAGAAACAATTACCCTACACCAGTGGACACAGGAATATTTCATAGCAGAAGTAACTGAAAGAACTATTTTTTATGAAATGGGGATTGTTGAATTACCTGTCAACAAAGCATGAACTAGAACAGAACCAACTTCTATTAATAGTGCGAAAAAATGGACTAGGCCACTAGAAGGCTCCTTTAAATTCAATTTTGACAGACCGGCCAAAGGAAACCTAGGCCCAATAGGATTTGAAGGAGAATTAAGGAACTCAGATGGAATTACTCTCAGCATGCTCTGCGGATCAATTTGTAACAGCAAAAATAGTATGGTGGAGCTAGAAGTCCTAATTAATGGCTTATCCTAGGCTCTGCAAGTGGGGAAAAATCCATTGGTGGTGGAAGGATATTTGCATATAATAATCAAAATGGCTCCATGGATCCAAAATGGTTCATCTACATTACAGGTCTTAAAGAACTAGCGATGGGAAGTTTGGTTATTTGCTCTCAAAAGGATTCTAGTAGGACATTTAGTCATACTATTCTCGCATGTGAGGAGATCTGGAAACAAGGTGGCGGACACTCTCGCGAATGAAGGAGTGGAAAGTCATAGCTATTTCCATGCATAAGATCTCGATGACAATGGAAAAAAATAGGTAATATGGGAATGATGGAATAAGTTTGAAAAATATAATAGGGAAGCTAGGATAGAAACAAACAACTATTAGACACATCCCAACCCGCAGCAGGTGGAAGACAGTTGTCTCTCCAAATCAACATGAATTAAGCCATTCGTCATGTCGTTATCATGTAACAGGCACTCAAGTTCAGTGTTGGCAGGCGTGGAAATTTGAGAGCTATCCCAATCACCAGGTGGGGCTGATGAACCATGTGCCTAGACATGTAATGGAGGTACGGAGCACGTGGTCTCCACAGAAGGAATGAATGCTAGCCAGAGATCCTGTAAATCGACAAAGAAACATAACACTCTACAGGATTAATACCCTGGTTGATCCATGCAAGGATAAGGAGAGGAGTCGACCCTGTGGGTATGTATCCCACATTGGCTATTGCAAGGATGGGGAATTCCAAAGTTCTCTGTATCAATAGGAATTCAATGAAGAAGAAGGTGGTGGACCTCCCCGAGAGCATGAAAGATATTGTTGAGCACGGTGAATGGAAAAGAATGATGGAGGTTAAGGAAAAAATATTGAGCAGGTTCAATGATCTTGTCGGGGGAAGGAAAGGTTTACGCTCTATAAATTCACCCAGGAGGGATCGTAGGGTCTCATTCACAATTGTGATTCTGTTCCTCCTGGAACCTAGTAACATTCTGTGTGGTGTTATCACGCCTCACTACTAGAGACAAAATTTCCATAGGGGAAATGATAAAGGGGAAGGAACCAGTGGGGCAATTCCCAACTCAAGGAATGATCTTCCCACAATTGAGGAAGAACTGACCACATGGCCCTTTAATTGGGGATATTAGTACATGGTGGAGACACCAACGACAATAGAAGCATACATCACAATGAAGGAATTAGATCTCCTCAGAGAGTATGAGACCCTTATGGTTATGCCCCTGGCACTCAATCCTTTCTGGACAGTCTGAATTCTCATGGCCAGTGATACAAAAGACAAGGTCTATATTGCATAAGGAATAAGGGAGGCTCTGGCCCTCATTTGGGGGCACCAGAAAATATTGGTTGGGTTGTGAATTCTTGAACAGATTGCAATGGAGATTATGGACAGCCTCGAGGATAATTCCACCACCTCGACGAACACTCCTGCCAATTCTCTAGCCAACAAGGACTCCAGTGCTCCTCATCCTCAGCAAGAGGAGAGCCATTAGGGACCAAAATTAGATGCAGGGAGATGAGCTCTCGGGACTTTGGGTTCGTGGTTTTTTTCTGTTTTTTCTTTTCCTTATTATAAGTAGTGTTGAAGTGTTACAATTTTCTGCTGTTGTGGGGATGAGATGTTGTTCTGATGGATGCGGGACTAAGTAGTAGACCCATTTTTTTACTATATAGAGAAAACGAATGATTCTATAGTGTCCAATGTTACGGGATGTTTCTAATGTAGTTTAATCTACCGGCTATAAGAAGTTAAGCTCATTCTCTTTTGTTTCAGTGCTAAGGGATGGGTTTGGGTTTAAAATGATGTCTATAGATTTTAAGGTTGGTTTCAATGTACTGGGCAGTTTTAGTATCAGTTGTTAAGTTGGTATCAGTAGGTTCCCTATCTTTGGGCTCAAATCATGTAATAGGCTTGGATGAATTTCTGCAACATTCAAGGATTTTGGGTATGCCCTTTATGAGCCTTGTTTGTTGCCATACTTCTTTTGTCTAGTTCATTTACCAAAACCAGGTCTATTTGTATCACCATTTTGTATTATAATAGAATTTTCTCCTGCTTACTGATAAAAATTAAAATAAAAATAAAAACTTATATTTATATATGTATATCTTACTTCTGAACTAGTCTATATAAATCTAAAACATGCCTCTGCTGAAAAATGGATTATGTCAGTAGAGTTTATAAAAGAAAAAATAACAGATAGGTAATAGATATGAAATAGAAACCTAGTTTTAATTTAACACAATTTCAACAGTAAACTTAATACAAGAAATTAAAACTAGGGTGAAAATACCTTGATAAACATTTATAAGTGAATTACAATTGCAGAAGTAAACTAAGGAATACACCATGGATAAATCTGGTATAGAAATAACTTACAACCTATGGTTATAATTTAAAATTTAAATCCTAGAAGATATTAAACAGAGAAACAAGCACATAGGGTTAGTAAATTCAATGTAATCATTTACCTAACATAGCCAACATATGTTCTAAAGAAATAGAATAGGAAGTCTAGGGCTTCATACCTATAACTTGATGCTCTTTTAGTGGATGAACCTGCACACTAAAATAACCAGCATTAACAATTCATACGTAGATCTAAACTCTATATTAGATGATCGAATCACTTGGAAACTACCACATTCCACCCAACCATGACCTGGAACCATTCCTAGTTTAATTTGAATCCCCCCGAGCTAGACTTCAACATGCAAGTAGCTTAGAGCTTCTAAGGTAGGGTTTCCTATCTGGTATATCAAGTCTGGATGATTTCTCCTTTTACCTTCAAGGAAAATTTTCTCCAAGAATTCACTTAAGGTAAAAATAGGTAGAACAATGACTCCCCTAAGATAGATCAGAACCCTGAGCCATTCCTTGGCTTGATACTTTATAAATAGACTTTTCAGTCAAATAGACAGCTAAATCAAGAAACTTGGATTTCTTGATTTAACCCTTTTTAATTAATTTGGGGTAATTTTTAATACTTTAACTTAGGAACTTTCAACTAGTTCCTAATTAGACTTTTGTAGGTATTGTACTATTTATTATCTTTAAATGATAAATAATAATTGATGGAGCTTTTCTTTCTTTCTTTCATGATTAATATTATTACTATATTTATTCGTTATACATACCATGTATAAAATACATAAGAATATAAAATTTGTTAACATTTGTATTTGGTCATCATATACCATGATCCCTAGACTCAATGACACTTCTTCATTAAGGTCAAAATAGGTAGATGGTTAGGTCTACTAGGCTAGGAAACTCTAAACATCCTTTCATGTTGGATTCCCTCGTATAACATGGTAGTTCTTCAATACTTGATGAGAATACAAAAATTAGAAACTTCATTTAATCACTTATAAATAAGCCTGATGAGATCAATATTTTTCTCGATTCCTTTTCACTCGAAAGTTATTAAATTTTTTTCAGTAACCCCTACCACTTACCAGAGCCCATACTCAACACTTAAATAGGGAGTTACAAATAGTGCAATTCCAAACCTCTTTGCTCAACACTAATGCTAGGATGTACTTGTATGATACACCTAGGGATGCAATGGCCAAGGATCCAATGCTCCAGAGCTTATGCTGAACATCAACGTGGAAGGCTTCAGGTCTTATGCCCAACACCTCCAATTATCTTTTCATGTGTTCAAGAGCTTCTTGCTCAATACAAATGTAAGTACTCATGTGCTCCAGATCTTCTTGCTCAATAAAAAATATTAATTACCCATGTGCTCCAGAGCTCCTATCTCAACACAAAAAATTAAGTACACATGTGCTCCAAAGCTCCTCACTCAACACAAACATGCATATATATATCATCAATAATTGGCTTACTCCCAATGTATAAAAAAAAACATCATGTTCATATGTAGTGGGGTCCTTGACCCAATATATCAAAATAAACTATCAATATAACATCATAATCAACAGTCTCATGCCTATAAGTGTTAGGTCCAAAATTCAGGATATTACAACATACCTAGACTTTTATGTTCAGAAGCTACCATGAGCGTTCCCTGTAGAGCGTACTATGTGTCCCACATTGGGTTAGAGATCCCATTGCTGTAATTTCCTTCAAATATGATGCCCCTTTTACCTAGTCTCAATGCCAAAGCAATGGAAAAATAACAACAAAGATCCTTACACTTTCCCTCCCCCTCTCGAGTGTGTTCTGTCTCTAATAGTAAGGTTCTGTTTTTCCTCCCCTTTCGATGGAATCGTTATACATTTAAGTAGAAACCCCTTTTTTGGTTTTCATAGTGACAAGTTGCAATAGTTAAGTTTCCATCAAGCACAAGTATCATAGCGCTTTAAACGTTCCACTATCTGAACACTTAGTGATAAGGAGTAAGCTTTAAGATTATTATTTATTAAATAATAATAAAACCCCATTATATATATTAACTTTGTGTAACTTCCAGTTATAGGAAGAAAATTTAATGATAAGGAGTAGTCCTTAACTTTGAGACTATTATTATTTATTAAATAATAATAAAACCCTTTACATATGTTGGGCCTAGAAATGGCCCCCTTTTGACCACCCTTATATACCTCTTTTTGCCTCATCCTACCCTATTGTGCATGCTAAACAGATGTTTTCCCCTCACTTGGCCCTTCAAGTCACAAAGATATGGTTAATTTTTGTCTTATTTTATTGATGCTTAGGATTGTGGTAATCAAGGGTCTACATCTTAAATTATGCTAACATATGATGGTTTATAAAGGTATTTCAAGATATAGAGAATGCAGGTGTAGCTGGTTGAACATGCCAAGCAAAGGATGGACATTCATTGCTAAAGCTGATCAACATCCATCCTATCATTTCCCAAAGAATGTGATCATGGTGTATTATTCCATGAGAGCTGTACAAGGGTAGTTGCAATAGATTGCGACAGATTTGGAGGCAACAATGTGCCGCTACTCAAAAGTAGTTGTGATTTACGGGATATCTTCTCAATCAATTAGGATCATTATTTATTGGTCGAATTATATCTTCCCTATATCTTCTACTCTCATCTTGCCATGACCATAACGGTTATTGTAATTGAGGCATCCTGAAGATCAGAGATCTTCATGGCTTCCCAATAATAGGGATAGGATGTTGTGATTGAAATTGTATGAATATGGGGAACTATTCTGAGCCAGGGGTTGAACTTTTATTAAATTATTGTATCAGCAATGATTGTGGTTGTATGATTCATCTATTATCTATAATACAAGGATTTTGATTCAGATCTCAGTGTTTTAACATGCGTTACTTCTAGCATCTCTGTGTGAAGGATGGGTCCGCCTTCCCACAGGGATTGCTGAGTTAATTAGGTATTATATTTATTTTGTTGTGCGATGTTGTGATAATTTATTTTCTTCATAGTAAGCTGCAATAGTTATAGATTTATAGTGTGTCATTAATTGCATTTCTTGGAAAGTTGTAGTGGTATGGTGTGTCAGTCAACTACATAGGTTAATCGTCTTTTATGCAACTGTGTGATAGCTGTGATAACTCTGTTCATCCCTAATTCTTTCGATTGTTGTTTTGTAGATCTTTGCAGTTCATTCCTTTGCTTTTATAGTTACAGAATTTCATTCCTATCCTTTGAATTTCTAGAATAGATGAATTCAATTCATACCCTTTGGATTTCTAGAATAATTAGATCAAGATAATTGGGTGAATCATTAGATGGTTTAGCAATCAGGATTTCATTTTCTGCAAAAGTAATCTAGATGTTATTTTCTAGAAATTTCAATCCTAGATTAAGAATCCACTAGTAGAAAATGAGAAATTAATGACTAAAAAAATGACTAAAATCAAGCTATAAACAACTATTTTTGAGTCGGTGACTAATAGTAGCAAATATCCACTATCTTATAGCTATTCGTATTTCACTAGTCATTAATAGGTTGACTTAGTAGTCTTTGATTTAGTCATTAATAGGCAATGATTTAGTCATTGATAGTCAATGATTTAGTCATTGTTTTAGTCATTGATATTTAATGATTTAGTCATTGATTTATTCATGGATTTAGTCATTGATTTAGTCACCGAGTTAGTCATTGATTTAGTCGTTGATTTAGTCACCGATTTAGTCATTGATTGCAACCATTAATAACCAAATATACGACTAAATAAACTACTATATGTTAACATATTAATGACTAAGCTAAATACAACTAAGATACAAGAAATTAGCTACTAATAGTCGTATATATGCGAATTTAGTCATTTTTGTAGTCACAAATTTATGATAGGGAACGGAGGAATCGAACCACCAACCTCCTGCCTATAATTAGGCAGGTGCTCTACCATTGAGCTATCACCCCTTAAGAAGTTGTTATTGCTTGACAATGATGATATTCAAACAAATTTATGATAGATATCAATCTACAAACAACATAATTATTACTATTACAACTTACTAGTAACTAGTATTTACGATAAACTAATTCCTGAGAGCTATGTACAATTTTCCCTGTAACTAAAGCTAATGAAAATACTACAAATACTCTTACCAAAGAGATTTAGTGATGAGTACCTCTTCCCATTCTTCATCACTATCATTCTCATAGTCCAAAGAAGAGTGCTTCCTGAAAGGATTTCGAAGCCTAATGCCATCACTGCATCAAAAACAAACAACCAGAAACAAAACTTTCCCTCTTTTCTACTACAATATTAAGAAACCATGAGCTTCAAGGTGTTTCAAATGTTCCTCATCATGGGCTATCAAAATTAAAACACAACCTGTTGCTTTGATAATTAATAAAATTAAAATTATGCAAAGTATATTCACCTTTTCTTTGAGAAGGTTCCATAATAAGAAATTATATGGTTGTGATCAAACTGCAAAAGGTTTCTTCTCTTATTGTGAAGCCTATTTTATTATGAATCCTATTTTAACTTTAAATCAAGTGATAAACATTCTAAGAGCCAGGAAGATTTTGAAACTTATTTCTAATGGAAACTTGGCGATTGTCATTTGCAAAATTAGAGACTTGACTCCCTATGCACCGTAATGTCTTGCAAAAATGATCTGTAGACCTAGAATTTAAAGAATTGCAAGTATTGCAAGTATTTAGCATTGAATCATTTACTGTTTCAAAGGTACCATTTTGTATGGAGGAGTTATGCTTTATGAATCAGTATTCCTTGGATATAAGGGAACCTAATAGTGGATTCAATAATTAAAGAGTCATGTTGCAAATATAAAGAGAAATACCCTAGTACTACAAAATTGCATCTTTAGAGAAACCTTTAAAGGGTTGTATATTTGGATTCTAGGTGATGATACCAGTTATTTGAAAACGAGGACCACTGGTTAAGCATGAATTAAACTAAAAAACTTGCAAACTATTAGGTATAACAAAATATATATCAGCTCTGTGTTGAGATGTACACGATCTGAAACAGCTTCCATGGTGATTGGAAAATAGTTCAGGGAGAGAAATAACCATTGATAAGAACTGAACTTTCCTTAGAATGTATGGTCACCTAAAATAAGACTACACAAAAAATTAGATTCGAGTAAGCTTTTGAGATTGACTAAACCTATCGAAAAGGTTGGGGAGACCAGTATTCTATAGTGTTCTTATAATGCACAGTTGCATAAAGGCATATTCTTATCAAGATTTATGACTTTCAAAATGAAACAATTTACTTGACCATGAAATGCACATTTATGATCAAGCAAAGGATAAAGAAAATCGTGATGAGGTTCATATTCCCCATTTGAACTGCCTACAAGAAACTATTTCTTCGTAAGGGTAATAAAGCATGTATCCATCCTGCTTGAGTGGGATGTGAAAGTGCCCTACCCTAATTATCTGAGTATGAATTAGTTTTAAGTTCCAATTCCCTTCAGGCCCTATGGCATGTTTATTCCTTCCACTCTAACTCCCCACATGGGATGTGTTGCTTCTTCAATAGAAAATAAGAGCCTCACTAAGACCTGGGTCTCGTATTTTGTTGTGGAGTTATATTTACAAGTACAAAGTTCAAGGTTCATGAAGAATTGTTCAAAACCTACCATTAGTATAGCATTATAACATAGGGTATGTTTCTGCAGGAGGATAGAGGTAGGGCAGAGCAGACGGTAAGAGTAAGAGAGGGTTTGACCTAGCCAATTTAAAGAAAAAAAATCTAAATCTTGGCTGAATTAGAGATTGAATAGTCTCTTAGTAAGGGGTAATGTGTTGGTGAGCGAGTGTAGCGCTAAGGCCTTATATTTATTTTCTCTTAGGCATTGATTTTGGAAAGTGATGCTAAGAAGTCCCCAATATGGCCAAGGGATATCTGACAATCCTACACAACATTGGTAATGTCCTGGTGCAACTTAGGGACATCCCCTGTGCAGTGTTAGATCTTAAAATATAGGCTCATATCAAAATGGTTATCTCTTGTATTTAGATCCATAAAACTAAGTCTATATCCATATATAACAAACTTGGAAAAATACAAAGGCTTAAAATGGCTAGATAAAAGGAAACAAAAGCTGTAAATGCCATATTAGCAAGAGGTAAAACACAATTATTAAAATAAAATTACTAATATCCAACAACAAAAGAAGACAAAGCTCACCCTTGGCCTCTGAAGGAACCAAAAATGTGCTTCTCTCTAAAGTACTCTGAAATCCTTGCACCTTTGGGCCAGACACATTATTAGATAGTCCATTAATATTCAATAGTTCATGTCCATTTGTTCTTTCCAAAACATCTTTTCCATTTTCCCAATCCCTCTGCAATTGCCTAGATGATGCTAAATTGGGAGTGGAATAATGGCTTGATCTTTCTATAGAACCTTCTAACCTTGCAAATAAAAATCCTGACTGCTTGCTATTCTGAGACTTCCATGAACTTGATATTTCCTTTGACAACCCATTGCATTTATCAGTCTCAACAAGGAGAAAATTAGCTAAATTGTGAGTACTATTTAACACACTATCATCTGAATCAAAATTCAAAGACAATATGTTTAAAATTATAGTATTTTCTCCAACATATGGGCCATTCATATAAACTTCTAGAAGGATATTACACACCAGATTCTCCAAGCATTCTAGCTTTCCAGAACTGGCATTAGAATCTCTAGCAATTTCTACTTTCTCAGGAATTTGAAAACCAATACTTGTACTTCTATCGGTTCCATCTAACATAGACTCATTTTCAAAATTTTGGATAGAGCTTGTACTAGTATTTCTAGCTTCAGAAACTAATCTTTCCTCTAACATAGGCTCATTTTCACAATTTTGGATAGAACCTGCACTAGTATTTTTAGTAGTTGAAACTAATCTTTCATGTGCTTTATGATCAGTAACTCCAAAGCTGTCACCCTCACCATTAAGGGTGCAAGTATTTACATACTTTTGATGAAGAGAACAATCTTTAGAACTATAATCATCCACCGAAAATTGGACTTTTTCCATAAACGGAGGCACCTCTTCTTTTGGAGAAATAGCTTTAGATCAACATTCACCATATGGTTCTACAAAGTGTTCTTCATAATTGTTTTGATACCTATCATAAAATGGAGACCTTTGTAGACAATTCTCAACATGGTTTCCTAAAAGCATTCTACTTCTTTTATTTCGAGAAACAACGCTCACTTCACTATTGCTTTGAACAACAGAGTTGCTTTGAGGGACAGATATTGGAAAACTATTTTTAGAAAGTCCAACATAGACAATACCATATGACACTGAAGTTGTATATGTTCTTTCACTTCTTGCTATTTCAATGTGCCCACTGAGCAGCTCAGATTAACCCTTGTGTGTGTCAAAGGAATAATTCTTCAATAGACTTTTAAACCTTCATGACTCCTGCATTTCATAGTAGGATCAACTAAACTAGCATTATTTCCATGGAAAGCTTCCCCAATGGTATTTACACATGAATTTAATTTTATATCTGTTCCAATCATTTCATTAGGTTTGGAATCAATATGTTTTTTAGATATAAACATTGATCACTACCCACCCTTATGAACCAATAGCTTGCCATGATCAGAACTCAACCCTAATGTCGCAGCTTCCACCACCAAGGTAGGGATATTTAAAGTTGGAGACACTAGAAGTGAATGAGATGAACTTGTTTTAGGATTAGAGGAGCCCTGAATAGGTGGGATCCTCATACTAAATGATTTTTCCTATGCAGCATGGGAGCCCCTGCAACAACCATTAATGTCTCAATATTCAGTGAGATATGTAATATTCCACCACAAACTCCTAAATCATATGGAAGCTTATGTTCACTAAACTTAAAGTGTAATGTTACTCTACACCAATCCAGGGGGGTGCTGGAAAACTAAACAAATATTCCATGACAAGAAATAGATTTCATACCAAGATGCATTAGCTGGCAATACAATTGATCTTCCAGTAGGTCCACTTGCAAGGGAAGTCTCAGCATTACCTCCTGTGTTATAGTTTCACATGGAAATATGAATAGGAATATATTATTAGGAAATGAAAATGAAGCCATGTATAAAGAATCTAGAAGACAATCACTGAATTAAAACATAAGCTGTCTAAAGAGAATACACATTAGCTTCTATACTAATGATTATTTAGGACTGAATCAAAAGATATTAAATAATATAATATGGAAGCATATAAAAAGGTGTCTACATAGATATCAATAACAAATGATAAATATAATTGGACGAAAGTACAATATAATAAATTCTAAAGTCAATTACAGGAGCCAGTTGCTCAACACAACCTGTTATCTCCCAAAATAATTTATTTTCGTTTGAAGAATTTAATTCATGCAATGAAGAATATCAATGTCACTAACAGTTTGAAAGCCTCTGTTGTTGATAAAAATTTCACAAAGTTGTAGCTTCGGTGGCTTGGGAGAGGATTTGAACATCTCATTAGCCACTGATAGACTTACAGACTACGGATTCTGTGATCATATGAACTCTTCAACGATCGAAAGAACTAAAGACAACGTAGCGGTGGGTTAGTCCACTAAGGAGCCAAAATGGCAGAAGATGTACAGACTACGGCTTCCAATCAATCAACGGGTTCCACGAACAGATGAACATTTTGGTGATCGGAAGAAGTAAGGGCTACGTATCAGCGTGATAGTCCACTAAGGAGCCAAAATGGTGGGAGGCAGACTGACTAAGGCTTCCAATCAATCAATAGAAAATCATCGACGATCAAAAGGACTAAGGGCTATGCATCGGCGATATAGTCCACTAAGGAGCCACAATAGTGGGAGGTAGACTGATAAGGTGTCGGGGCTTGAAAACATAAACCGTCGGCAAGATAGTTCACTAAGGATCCAAAATGGCGGGAAACAGACTGACTATGGGTTCTAAGACAATACAAACTCATCGACGATCGAAAGAACTAAAATCAATGAGATTAGATAAACTGAGTTATACCAAAATGGAGACATGAATATGCATAATGCAAAAACATTTAAGCTACCAATTCAGCTTCACCATGGTTTGACAACACATGAAATATAACTTGCAGAATAAAAAATAACTAACATAAATGACTAATTAATATTTCTCTAGCTAGTCATTTTTTAGGTCATGACTAAATTAGTCATTTATGTTAGTCACTTTTAACTCTGTCACTTATTATCTAGTCATATTTGTTAACTGGTGACTAAATTAGTCGTTAATTTTAGTCGTTTATAGTTGGGTCAATCAAAATTGCTCATATTTAGTAGTAAATCACTTGAAAAGCCTGTGGTGACTAGAATTTTTAGTCACATAGTCACTAATTCCTCATTTTGTACTAGTGATCATAAAAGGTATTTATGGTTGTGTCTTTGAGAAAGTAGATCAGATTAAGTGGATTAGGGGATGAGCATGGCTGAACAGGAAAGTAGGATCATGTACTTTCAGCAACTTAGTGTTTAAGCATATATAGTGCATATTATCCTTGAAATAAAAGACTTTCCTAGGTTGACAATAAATATTGAACACTGTGTATGTTAGCTTTAATTAACTTGCATATTGGGTGCCAAACATTTTGGTGCCGTTACCGGGGAGGATAAGTATTAAACACTGTCATAGTTGCATCTAGTAATTGTCTTTATTCATTGTTCTTCAGTTCTTTCTCTATTTGCATGTTTTGGGTTGCATGAATACAAGAAGGGCACAACGTTATCATCTTATAAATCCCAGAACCCCATAGAATACTAACGTTATAGGTGGCCGAGGCTATGGGTGAGGACTAGAATTGGGGAGCAGAACATTCATTGATGATATAGTTGATAGAACCAATTCTTCTACCAAGGCTCGCTATCAGGAAACACCCATCAAAAAAATCCTTGCCAACCATGGAGTGGCAACGTTAGGTTCTATAGTGGAGAACACACGAGGAGCTGCAAGACCCTCGAATATCCCTACAGAGGAAGACAGAGTTAGTACTGCAGGATCGGCTGATCAAGATCTGATATATCACATGAACAGGGAGATTGTGACTAAAGAGGAGTGGACACAGTTCCATCAGGAATTTGTTGATCAGTGGAAGAACGAGGAGGATAAAACAGAAGAAAATAAGAGTAACAGTTGCGATTCTGAAGAGGAAGAAGCAATGGGAGAAAATCATCATCATGAAGGTAATTCCCTTCTCGAGGGGACGGTGGCGAAACTTTAGTTCCCAATTTAGCAACCAGAAGGGATAGCCCCCATGAAAAATATATCGCCATCGATGTTTCCTCGCTTTTATGGAAAAGCGACAGAGGATCCAGATGAATTTCTTTTCAAATTTGATATCCTTTGTCGCAGCTATGACTACACCACCAATGAAAAGAAGCTGAAACTCTTCCCTTCCACTATGAAGGACAATGCATTACGTTGGTTCATGAGCTTGGAGGAGGTACTGTCACTAATTGGGACAAGATGAAACAGGTGTTCCTAGAGAAATATCAAGAGTATTGCAATACCAAGGATAAGAAAGAATAACTATTTAAAATGGTACAGAAGGATGATGAAAGTATGGAATATTTTTTCAAGAGGATTTTATATAATGTGAAGAGAGCTGGACAGAATAATATGGGGTTAGATGTGCTCAAAATAATCCTACTTCATGGGATTAGGGATGATTTCCTAGATATGTTAAACTTGTTAGGAAATGGAGATATCTCCAAGGAGTCCTTCAAGAAAATTGTGGAACTATGGAAAGGTACTCTAGGGGATCTTCTAGGAATAACAGGCGGGACAAATGGGACAAATTAGAAAGAGATGTCTTTGACAAGACTCAGAAGTCATGTAATGGGGAGATACACGTGCAGAGATAGGAAATATCCTTGAGAATTTCAAAACAGAAATGATGAGCTCCATTTCCTCAGAAATATATGTCCTGAGGGAAAAGTAGAAACAAGCAGTAGAGGATCTTACACTAGCTGTATTCTTCCCTAGATGTAGAAAGAACCACCCTCTGAAGGAGTGCCCTTTTGACAAGATAGAAGTATGTCAGTTGTGCGATTTGAACCATGACAAAAAATAATGCTCGTCACTACCTCAAGTGAAGGTTGTTCTGCAGGCATCAACTCTAGAGGTGGAACCAACCTACTTTATTTCACAAAAGAACCCCTGACAGCCTCAAAATCAAGGTATGATTCCAGAATTGTTTCCATTTTTTAATAAAATGCATCATAAGAATACATAATTTGCTTCATCTTATTCTAATCCTCAATGGTATCCATCTCAACCTTCAATGCAAAATTTTACTCATGGAACCCCTGGGTTCAGCCACCATAGCCACTAAACCAACCAAACTCTTGGTCTCCTGGATGGAGGAATTTCCATCCAGGGAACCAGTTACCCCATAATCAACCCTCTCAATAGATTCCCCATCAATAGTTTTTTCAATAGCCATACCCTCTTCAATATCCTCATCCTTATTAGCAGTCGCAACTGCAACTCCAAAACAATGTTGTCCCCAATATGTTAATATGACCTTAGCTGCCTACTCAACCTAACTTTAACCAAAATACTAAGGCATTCCATCAGTTTGATACTGTCAACATGCCTTCTTACTCCCTTACCCCTGTATCTTGCAATGATATTCACTTACGATTGGGGAAGGTAGTGGAGCCTTTTATCATTGAGTATGTTCCATCCTCTGTTCATGAAGAAGGGATTAATCCATAAGACTTATCCAAGGAGGTGACCCCAATTATTGAAGATGCTAAACATCCTACTAATTTGATGACTGAGACACAGAACTATACATCTATCAACACATAGCCTACCCAGCTGATTAGGGAACCACCATACCCTGAAAGATTAATTCTACCTAAGGTAGTGAGTAAACCTCAGTTTAACCTCTTAGGAGAGTTGAAAAATATTTATGTTAAAATCCCCCTCCTTCACACCCTTCAAGATGTACCAATTTATGCTATAACTATTCGGGATCTCTGTACAAGGAAACCAGGAAGGAAACCCAGGGATCCTCCCACTGTTCATGTCATAGGGAAACTATTTGCATTAATAATGGGAAAAACCCTCTTGGCCAAATATGATGATCCTGGGAATCCCACTGTCATTGTGCAGATTGGGCATACACAGATACCCAATGTACTGGTAGACTTAGGAGAAACAATTAATGTTATGACCATTGAAACTGTAAGGAAACTTGGGCTCACTTATCTCAGGCCAACCCCCACTATTTTAGAACTGGCCAATAGATCCACTATTAAACCTGAAGGAATTTTGGATGATCTTTTCATCTCAGTTGATTCTTGGGAGTACCCTGCTAACTTCTTGGTTTTGCAACCTAAGTCGCAGTGAGGACAACACCCATTAATCCTAGGATGTCACATACCCCAATTTTGTAAAATTATGTAAATTGTTTTATTATATTTCTGAGACATTATGTTAAAATTAATCCTAAGTAGGGATTGATGACTCAGCAGAGTCAACAATAATGGAGTGTAATTCAGAATATTTTATTATTTAATAAATAAATTATGGAGACAACAACATGGGAGAGCTGTTAAAAAGAGGTTACTGGTCAAAATGGTGGATGGAACTAGGTGGTAGGCAAAAGACAACTGGCAGCATCCTCAAACACTTCCTAAGTTGCAGGTGGCAAATTCCCTATATTTGGGGTCATGATTGCCCAAGAAAGTGGAATCAGAGCAGGTGGCTCATTAAATGATAGTTAACCCAACAAAGACCTAAGCAATCTTTTAAAAGTACTCAATGAAGAGAGTTGAGGCTGCTCAGTTATTTTCCAGAGGGAATGCATTCAGGTGAATGTTATTCAGGAAATTCATTGAGGAAGAGGGAAAAATAGTAAGGAAGTTGTTTGAGAGGAATGCTGCAGTAACTTGGTTATTTACAGCTTTTTAGCTGGGAGAACTTACTAATAAGTTCTGAAGTTAATACCGAGTTGAAGACTGGTATCTGACTTTGTTGCACCTAGTTCCAGCCAGGGAGACCAAAGAAAGCTCAGGGGTCCTGAGAAGTCGCTGTCTGAGCGCTCTCCAGGAGTTGGTAGGGAGGAACGGCCTCCCATTGCTGTTGTTGTCCATAGCTTAAACAGGTTCTGTCATTTATTTTCTTTATGTTTACTGAGTATGAATGGATGCATGTTATGATTATTTTACATGTCTGAGGAGTTAATTAGTTTCAGTAAAAGTTAGTATCTCAGAGTATCAGTAGTTAAATTTACTGTGTTTTTCCACATCTGGTATCACCAGACCGTACTCCAGCACAGTATCTCGGTGTTGAGAAGTAGTATTCTTCTGAACCGAGTTTCCTATAATACTTGTAGTTATTACAAGTGTTTTTACAAATTCATAAGTTATTTTCCTACAGTCTTAAAAACTATTCCTAGTACTATATCTTTGTTTTCTGTAAATATCAGCTGTAATAAAGAAAATATAGACTAGGTATTTTTGAAGTTTAAGTTTATGATTGTTTCTTCTAGTTAAACGGATTTAACCTTTTAAAGTTAAAAATAAAAGCAATACTGACAGTAGGATAAAATTATTTATATGTTTAATGATGCAGTTAAATCCTATTGGTATTAGTCTGCAATATAGTTAAAAACACATTTATTTATTTACTGTATACTCTTTTATTTCAGCTAAAGATTAAGTATATTTCAAACTATTACTCTAATTTCATATATGGTAAATAAATGTTATTGTATATGCGGGAATATATATATATATACATGAGATAAAGTTTTAAATATTTTAGGAGTCTTAGGTAAATATGTATAGTCTTTAGAAGTAAATAGATAGATTAAAGCAGACAGAGAATAACAATATTAACTATAAGAAAAATTGTACTCACAAAGTAAGAAGTACCATTATTGTAAAAATAATAATATACTTACATTACAGTTAATATAAAGGCATTACTAAGGTAATATTTAAATTAATATTATATTATCACCACTGCAACCTTAAAATGATTATACTCTATCCACAAGTTAAATGAGGTTTATAAACAATAAATGGTTATACTCTGTATTTTACAAATAAGTAAATAATACTCATAGATAAGGGTATAATAAACAATAGCACAACAGGCTTACTTAATATAAAAAAAATATGTTCTAGCATCAGAACTTCTAGTAAATAGAAGACAAAGTATAAACTTGTACGGAAACCTTAATATTAAACTTTACTTAACCATAATACAGAGTCCTTTAATCACAGAAATTTCTTATAATAGATAAATTACAGTATTATTAAACATGACTAAGATTGATACAGGAAAGCAACATCAAATAGCTCTGATTTGATGTGAGGGTATAAACCCTGTATAAAAACCCTGTACTTATGATTTAAGAAGTTTTTAAAGACACGTAGTTATATTTATAAAGACAGGTAAAGTAACTGGATAAATTTAAATTGTAAATGTTAGGGTCGAACCTTACAAGTCCAGTTTACACAATTAAACAAATATTATGATATAAGACAGTGTTTCATCCACGGCCGCACCATAAACCCACAGTATAAGTGGTTGTAAACTTACAATTAATTTTATTCTTGTACAGGGCTTGGAAATAAGAGAAATGCATACTATAAACAAAGCCAAGATACAGAAACGCTGTTTAAGACATCATATTACAAAATTCGGGTGAAAACCCTGAACAGCTTTAAGAGTACAAAAAAAAAGAAAAAAAAGGTCAAGGCCGTAACCTCATCTTTAGGCAGGCTTACAGCCAGTTCCTTTCTTTCTAACTATGATATTTCTTTTACAGTAATCTTAAACATAGATAAAAGACAAATAATTACAATCGACCGAAGCCATAACAACCATGCTTTAGTGCAGGGTTTAACCTGTTAAAAACTCTTTTAACATATAGTCTCAAAGTTTAAACAGAGCTGAGGTAACCACAGAGTTCCATCACTCTAAGTCAAACCATAACCTCCCTAACAAACCAGCAAAGAGGGAACGCCATGTTGAGACCAGGCTTACCGGAGAAAGCCAGCAGCCAATTTCATGTATTTTTCCAAGCCATGAGGAGGGAGACCGGACCTGCAGTAAAGAAACGGTCCAACATTAAGACCCTTAAGAATGCTTTATTAAGTTATTACTTTGCTTATATAAAGAAGAAAATAAAACTCTGTGCTTACCTTAGAGGTCGAATGACTTCATGGCCATTGAAAATTGGTAGATACGACCACTTGCAGGAAGGATGCTAATCCTTCTTTCGCCTTTGAAATGAATGAGCACGTTGGAGCTAAGGGTTCCTGTCACAACAGAGAACCATCTACAGCATCAAATGGAGGGAATACACTTGCACAAGGACAGGTCCGACACTGAAGCTGAGGGAGAAACCCTAAGTAAGTCAACATTCTCTTTATTAGTTTTAATAGCAGGCCATTTATCACCATAAGCCTCTACACCGTGCAGAAGATAAACTCATAAAATGCTGGAGTGACATAGAGATCACTAGCAAACAGCATACTCACAGCAAAATCGAACCAGAAAGAGTTGCAGAGCGGCCGAAGGCCCGAGGGCAAAGCAACAATGACCACTAGGGTTGATCAAAACACTTTTAAATGCCAATACATGGCCGAGGAGAGGCCACGTCTCACTTTTAATTATTACCATGTAGTGATGAAAACTCTATAGTCCCATGGCAGAGTTTACTAATAAATCTTTACATCACTCTCATCATAACGTTAATTGTTCCATATAGTCTTTACACATTAGTCGTATGACCTACTTTGCACAGTCAACCATATAAACATAGATTAATTTTTATAAAATGTAAAGATTTTAATCATTGCTAAATCTTAGGATTATTGTTAGATTTGGTTTTTGAGTGATCGTTGACTACCATACAATTAAGTATGAATGTTAGTACCTTAGTTGTAAGTTTATTCATTTATAGAATTTGTTACCGATGGTCTCATACTCTTAGGTATAGAGACATACTTTTTATGATAATGAACTTATTGAGTAAGGAATAACAACGAATACCATAGTGTAGCTCGTTATGAATTTATTCTTTTAAGCATTATCCTTTCCCTAGTTTAGAAATGAAATATAGAGAGCAATAAGATAAGAATTGTGGAAATATATTAGTTTATAAGAGTTGACCTTAAATTCTTTAGTGGTCAATTTCAAGCATATGAGCCTCCTTGTAAACTAACAATTCTAATTTTACTATTAGAACCATCAGCTAGTAAAGATGGATTTCATTAAGTTCAAATCCAAGGATGGCAGAAAATAATATAAAAATATTTTTAAGGCAAGCATTTTGGATAAATTAACTTTCTTGTTTATTTTGATATAGCCATGAGTTTCCTGACTAGTGGTAAAGTATAATAAGCGAGGACTGAATTCAGAATCGGTATTATTCTTATTTCATAATAAATCTTGGAAGAGAAGTAATGTTTCTATAACATTGCAGATCCTTAAAGCAATATAGGTATTTTTGGATCAAGTAATAAACCTTGTAATGCTTGGAGATTTTACAGTCGTAAATCGAAAACAGGTTATAAATATGAACATAGTATGTTTACAGTAACATTAAATAATAAAAGTAAACCCTTGATGTTATAATTTTTCCTACCATTGCTAACGATTAGTAAAGCGATAATAATTGTATTATTACACTTACTTCTAGTATGAACATTACTAGTGTAGTACTAAGTGGATATGTTAAACCATAATTTCTGGATAATAGTTTGTTAAACTAAAATCGGTATGAGTAAACTTTAATTCTCGAACTTTAGACCTCAAAAGAAAACTATATAAAGACTTACCTTTAGAGATGGTTAAAATCTGTCTAGCATGTTTATACTTGCACAAAATAAAATTTATACAGCTTTTTGAATTGTAGACTTTTGAGATTGGATAGCAGCGATCCGTATATTTACCTATATATCTGTAAGAGAAAGAAAACTGTTGCATTAGATCGAAAGCTAAGTAAGCCCAGCCTGTCATAGCAATCTCCCTTGCGGTTGCAAACAGAAAACAATCAGTAACTGACAAGAAACTTATCTTTAATTAAGCACAATAAAAGATCATTCAGTTACGATGCTAGGAACATAAACTAATCAAACAGTTAATGTTTGCATTTATTAATATTATTGCTACTTTTAAAGTTTTAAATTTTTCGAAATTTTTGGGGTGTTGACATGTGGTATCAGAGCATGGTTCAAACACTAGGCCTTGATGTGGCCTGATTAGTTTCTGGAGAACCGTAATATATATATATATATATATATCTATATACTAACCTATATTTTGTTTTATGTGAAAGGCAGAAAACTACTTTTATCTGAATCTAACAAGCAGGTATGGAGAACCTAGGAGAATATGCTGAGGAGGAATCTCCAAACACTGAGACCAAACAGATGTCCAGAGAACCTGTGATAGAGGAGGTAACTGCTCACTCCTCAGAGTTGATGCAGACCATAAAGGGTTTAAAGACTGAAATAGAATCAGTCAAGAAGGATAATGAAAGAATTCTGAAGACTCAAGAGCAGTTAAATCAAATTCTGATAGAGAAATTTCAGACTGAAGGGAAAAACAGAAGGTCTGAATCTGAAGAAGCCAGCCATAAGAAAGGGTCCAAAAAGATGAAACTAGCTAAATCTGATAGCAGTTCATCATCTGAAGGAAGTAAAGAACAACAGAGTTATTACACTACTAGTGACAGTAGTGAGGCCGAGTTGTATAAAAGGAAGAAAAAGTACGGGCCTTATGAAGATATTTCTGGGGAGTTCAAGAAAATAAAACCCCCAACTTTCAATGGAGAAACTGAAAAATGTACTTCAAGAAGAAGTTTCTGTCTGAACAATACTATGAAGAAAGGGCCAAGGAGTTTTATGAGTTAAAAATTGGGTCCATGACTATGAAAGACTTAAACAGCAAGTTCTTAAGTCTGTTAAAGTATGTGCCGTATTTAGTTGATGAGAAACCTAAAGTACAGCAGTTTCTCAGCTGCCTGCCATACCATATAAAAGACAGAATCGAATAGGATAACCCCAAAACTATGGAAGAAGCTATGCAAAAAGCTAATTTTTGTTTCGAACAGAACAAAAAGAAGGAAGGAATAGCCAACTGGAAGGCTAAAAAGAACAGTAATCATCCTGAGTTCAAGAAAAAAGAGTTTGTACCCCAGAAAAATTTAAGAATTATTGAAGGAAATGGAACAGATTGTGAAACAGGTGCACGAAAAGTTGAAGGTAGCACAACATCGGCAAAATAGCCAAACAGATTTGAAAAGAACTCCTAAAGAGTTCCAGGTGGGTGAGCACGTGTTAATAAAGGTAATACCAAAGAAGAGATCCCTAAGACTTGGGAGTTGTGCAAAACTAGCACCATGTTACTGTGCTCCGTTTGAAAATTTTATCCAGAATTGGTCAAGTTGCATATCAGCTAGCGTTACCACCTTAACTTAAAAGTGCATAATGCTTTTCATATTTTTGTTCTGAAAACATATGTTCATGATGCTACTCATGTAATTGATTGGAATGTTGTACAGGTGGAACTAGAAGGAGAAGTTCTGGTGGAACCGGACTGTATCCTCGGGAGGAGGGAAATTACTCTGCGAAATCGCACAATTGGACAGTTGAAGGTGCAATGGAAGCACTTTAGTCCTGAAGAAGCTACCTGGGAACTGGAAAGTAAGATGCAGGGAGCATACCTGAATCTGTTCCAGGAGGTAGCAGAGGATGAATAATAAGTAACAACGAGGACGATGTTACATTTTAAGGGGGGGTGTATGTCACATACCCCAATTTTGTAAAATTATGTAAATTGTTTTATTATATTTGTGAGACATTATGTTAAAATTAATCATAAGTAGGGATTGATGACTCAGCAGAGTCAACAATAATGGAGTGTAATTCATAATATTTTATTATTTAATAAATAAATTATGCAGACAACAGCATGGGGAAGCTGTTAAAAAGAGGTTACTAGTCAAACTGGTGGATGGAACTAGGTGGCAGGCAAAAGACAAGTGGCAGCATCCTCAAACACTTCCTAAGTTGCAGGTGGCAACTTCCCTATATTTGGGGTCATGATTCCCCAAGAAAGTGGAATCAGAGCAGGTGGCTCATTAAATGACAGTTAACCCAACAAAGACCTAGGGAATCTTTTAAAAGTACTCAATGAAGAGAGCTGAGGCTGCTCAGTTATTTTCCAGAGAGAATGAATTCAGGTAAATGTTATTCAGGAAATTCATTGAGGAAGAGGGAAAAATAGTAAGGAAGTTGTTTGAGAGGAATGCTGCAGTAACTTGGTTATTTACATCTTTTTAGCTGGGAGAACATATTGATAAGTTCTGAAGTTAATACTGAGTTGAAGACTAGTATCTGACTTTGCTGCACCTAGCTCCAGCCAAGGAGACCAGAGCAAGCTCGAGGGTCCTGAGAAGTCGCTGTCTGAGCGCTCTCCAGGAGTTGGTAGGGAGGAACGACCTCCCATTGCAGTTGTTGTCCACAGCTTAAACAAGTTCTGTCATTTATTTTCTTTATGTTTACTAAGTATGAATGGATGGATGTTATGATTATTTTACATGTCTGAGGAGTTAATTAGTTTCAGTAAAAGTTAGTATCTCGGAGTATCAGTAGTTAAATTTACTGTGTTTTTCAACATCTGGTATCACCAGACCGTACTCCAGCACAGTATCTCGGTGTTGAGAAGTAGTATTCTTCTGAACTGAGTTTCCTATAATACTTGTAGTTATTACAAGTGTTTTTACAAATTCATAAGTTATTTTCCTACAGTCTTAAAAAACTATTCCTAGTACTGTATCTTTGTTTTCTGTAAATATCAGCTGTAATAAAGAAAATATAGACTAGGTATTTTTGCAGTTTAAGTTTATGATTGTTTCTTCTAGTTAAACGGATTTAACCTTTTAAAGTTAAAAATAAAAGCAATACTGACAGTAGGATAAAATTATTTATTTGTTTGATGATGCAGTTAAATCCTATTGGTATTAGTCTGCAATATAGTTAAAAACGCATTTATTTATTTACTGTATACTCTTTTATTTCAGCTAAAGCTTAAGTATATTTCAAACTATTACTCTAATTTCATATATGGTAAATAGATGTTATTGTATATGCGGGAATATATATATA
>LPNX010014054.1:123863-181700 GCA_001517045.1 Pseudotsuga menziesii
CAGAGAATAACAATATTAACTATAAGAACAATTGTACTCACAAAGGAAGAAGTATCAATATTGTAAAAATAATAATATACTTATATTACAGTTAATATAAAGGAATTACTAAGGTAATATTTAAATTAATATTATATTATCACCACTGCAACCTTAAAATGATTATACTCTATCCACAAGTTAAATGAGGTTTATAAACAATAAGTGGTTATACTCTGTATTTTACAAATAAGTAAATAATACTCATAGATAAGGGTATAATAAACAATAGCACAACACACTTACTTAATATAAAAAAAATATGTTTAGCATCACAGCTTCTAGTAAATAGAAGACAAAGTATAAACTTGTACGGAAACCCTAATATTAAACTTTACTTAACCATAAGAAAGAGTCCTTTAATCACATAAATTTCTTATAATAGATAAACTAAAGTATTATTAAACATGACTAAGATTGATACAGGAAAGCAACATCAAATAGCTATGATTTGATGTGAGGGTATAAACCCTGTATAAAAACCCTGTACTTATGATTTAAGAAGTTTTTAAAGACAGGTAGTTATATTTATAAAGACAGGTAAAGTAACTGGATAAATTTAAACTATAAATGTTAGGGTCGAACCTTACAAGTCCAGTTTACACAATTAAACAAATATTATGATATAAGATAGTGTTTCATCCACGGCCGCACCGTAAACCCACAGTATAAGTGGTTGTAAACTTACAATTAATTTATTCTTAGGCAGAGCTTGGAAATAAGATAAATGCATACTATAAACAAAGCCAAGATACAAAAACGCTGATTAAGACATCATATTACAAAATTCTGGTGAAAACCCTGAACAGCTTTAAGAGTAGAGCAAATAAAAAAAAAAAAAAGGTCAAGGCCGTAACCTCATCTTCAGGCAGGCTTAAATAGCCAGTGCCTTTCTTTCTAACTACGATATTTCTTTTACAGTAATCTTAAACACAGATAAAAGATAAATAATTACAATCGACCAAAGCCATAACAACCATGCTTTAGTGCAGGGTTTAACCTGTTAAAAACTCTTTTAACATACAATCTCAAAGTTTAAACAGAGCTGAGGTAACCACAGAGTTCCATCACTCTAATTCAAACCATAACCACCCTAACAAACCAGCAAAGAGGGAACGCCATGTTGATACCAGGATTACCGGAGAAAGCCAGCAGCCGATTTCATGTATTTTTCCAAGCCATGAGGAGGGAGACCGAACCTACAGTAAAGAAACGGTCCAACATTAAAACCCTTAAGAATGCTTTATTAGGTTATTACTTTAGTTATATAAAGAAGAAAAAAAAACTCTGTGCTTACCTTAGAGGTCAAATGACTTCACGGCCATTGAAAATTGGTAGATACGACCACTTGCAGGAAGGATGCTAATCCTTCTTTCGCCTTTGAAATGAATGAGCGCGTTGGAGCTAAGGGTGCCTGTCACAATGGAGAACCATCTACAGCATCAAATGGAGGGAATACACTTGCACAACGACAGGTCTGGCACTAAAGCTAAGGGAGAAACCCTAAGTAAGTCAACATTATCTTTATCAATTTTAATAGCAGGTCATTTATCACCGTAATCCTCTACACCGTGCAGAAGATAAACTCATAAAATGATGGAGCAACATAGAGATCACTAGCAGGCAGCATAATCATAGAAAAATCGGACCGGAAAGAGTTGCAGAGCGGCCGAAGGCCAGAGGGAAAAGGAACAATGACCACTAGGGTTGATCAAAATGCTTTTAAATGCCAATACATGGTCGAGGAGAGGCCACGTCTCACTTTTAATTATTACCATGCAGTGATGAAAACTCTATAGTCCCACGGTAGAGTTTACTAATAAATCTTTACATCACTCTCATCATAACGTTAATTATTCCATATAGTCTTTACACATTAGTCGTATGACCTGCTTTGCACAGTCAACCATATAAACATAGATTAATGTTTATAAAACGTAAAGATTTTAATCATTGCTAAATCTTAGGATTATTGTTAGATTTGGTTTTTGAGTGATCGTTGACTACCATACAATTAAGTAGGAATGTTAGTACCTTAGTTGTAATTTTATTCATTTATAGAATTGGTTACCGATAGTCTCATACTCTTAGGTATAGAGACATACTTTTTATGATAATGAACTTATTAAGTAAGGAATAACAACGAATACCATAGTGTAGCTCGTTATGAATTTATTCTTTTAAGCATTATCCTTTCCCTAGTTTAGAAATGAAATATAGAGAGCAATAAGATAAGAATTGTGGAAATATATTAGTTTATAAGAGTTGACCTTAAATTCTTTAGTGGTCAATTTCAAGCATATGAGCCTCCTTGTAAACTAACAATTCTACTTTTACTATTAGAACCATCGGCTAGTAAAGATGGATTTCATTAAGTTCAAATCCAAGGATGGCAGAAAATAATATAAAAATATTTTTAAGGCAAGCAGTTTGGATAAATTAACTTTCTTGTTTATTTTGATATAGCCATGAGTTTCCTGACTAGTGGTAAAGTATAATAAGCGAGGACTGAATTTAGAATCGGTATTATTCTTATCTCATAATAAATATTGGAAGAGAAGTAATGTTTCTATAACATTGCAGATCCTTAAAGCAATATAGGGATTTTTGGATCAAGTAATAAACCTTGTAATGCTTGGAGATTTTACAGTCATAAATCGAAAACAGGTTATAAATCTGAACATAGTATGTTTACAGTAACATAAAATATCAAAAGTAAACCTTGATGTTATAATTTTTCCTACCATTGCTAACGATTAGTAAAGCGATAATAATTGTATTATTACACTTACTTCTAGTATGAAAGTTACTAGTGTAGTACTAAGTGGATATGTTAAACCATAATTTCTGGATAATAGTTTGTTAAACTGAAATCGGTATGAGTAAACTTTAATTCTCGAACTTTATACCTCAAAAGAAAACTATATAAAGACTTACCTTTAGAGCTGGTTAAAATCTGTCTAGCATGTTTATACTTGCACAAAATAAAATTTATATAGCTTTTTGAATTGTAAACTTCCGATATTGGATAGCAGCAATCCGTATAGTTACCTGTATATCTGTAAGAGAAAGAAAACTGTTGCATTAGCTCGGAAGCTAAGTAAGCCCAGCCTGTCATAGCAATCCCCCTTGCGGTTGCAAACATAAAACAATCAATAACTGACAAGAAACTTATCTTTAATTAAGCACAATAAAAGATCATTCAGTTACGATGCTAGGAACATAAACTAATCAAACAGTTAATGTCTGCATTTATTAATATTATTGCTACTTTTAAAGTTTTAAATTTTTCAAAATTTTTGGGGTGTTGACATAGGAAGACCTTGGTTGGCTATAGATGATGCTTGCATTAGCTGTCGATCTAGGTCTATGACCATATGGCACTGAGATAAAAAACCTCACTCTCTATGCTCCAGCTCAACCAAGCCTAGAAGCTAAAACTCTATTGTGGATGGAGCCAGAGGAAGGAGAGGGCATTCAACCATTATTAACAATAGGGAAGGCCTTAACTTTTAAAGATGAAACTGAAGATGATGCCATTAATAATTTCATCAGTGAACCCACTTCTATTAAGAACAAAATTTATCAGATCCTGAATACTACTTTAGGTGAGGAGGAGCAAGAAAATCTCACAGAAGAGGCATTAATCAATGACACTCATATAGTTCCATTATTGAAAATTTCAAAGAGTGTTCCTATTGAGGTAGAGTCTGGAAAAACCTTGAATCTTAATCCCATCCTTTCCCCGGATGAATAGAAGTGCTTGATCAATCTCTTAAAAGAACATAAGGGGGCATTTTCCTTGGAGTACACAGACATGAGGGGTATTTCCTATAATATGTGCACTGATCACATTTATATCAAAAGTGACACCCAGCCTGTGTGCAAGCCTCAACGACGAATGAACCCAAATCTTAGGGACATCGTGAAGGAAGAAATTCAGAAACTCTTGGAAGCAGGATTTATATATCCCATTTCAGACAGCAAGTGGGTGTCTCCACTCGTAATGGTACCCAAGAATATTGGTAAATGGAGAGTCTACATGGACTATAGAGAGTTGAATAAGGTAATACAAAAGGATCATTTACCCCTTCCTTTCAGCGATCAACTACTTGACACCTTATTTGGGAAGAAGTTACTCTCCTTCCTAGATGGGTTTAGTGGGTACAATCAAATCTAGATTTCTCCTAAAGATCAAGATAAAACTACCTTCACCTGTCCCTAGGGAACTTTTGCATACAGAGTGCTTCCCTTTGGTTTATGCAATGCACCAGCAACATTTCAAAGAGCTATAATTGGCATATTTTAACAATTAGTTAATGATAGTATGGAAATTTTTATGGATTATTTTACTCCTTTTGGCAAAGATTTTGAAGAAGCATTGAAAAATTTGGAAAAGGTTTTAACTCACTACGAGTAGACCCATCTATCTTTGAGCAGTGAAAAGTGCCATATGATGATTAGTGAAGGATTAGTGTTGGGGCATTTCATCTTTGCTGATGGTATCCAAGTGGACCCCTCTAAAATCAAGGTAATAAAAAATATACCTGCTCATGCAACCTGAAAGGAAGTGCAACGTTTCTTGGGGCATGCTGGGTATTATCGAAAATTTATAGAAAACTTTTCCAAATTGGCCTCTCCTTTGTTTTCACTATTAATGAAATATGTGCAAATTATTTGGAGTGAGGCATGCGAGGAAGCGTTTGTTGAACTTAAGGAGAAAATGTCCACAACTCCCATCCTAAGGGGATCCAATTGGACCCTACCTTTTCACATTTCCTCAGATGCTTCCTATACTGCCATTGGAGTAGTTTTAGGATAGTAGGATGCTCAAGTACCTTATGCATCTTATTATATTGGTAAAAATTTAGCCCCTATTGAACTTAATGATATTGTTACTGAGAAAGAGTTCTTAGCCATTGTTTACTCCATTAACAAATTTCGACATTATATTACAGGATATCCTAAAATTTTTCACACTGACCACTCGTCCATCAAATATCTAATGAATAAACTTGTTACCAATGCCAGGGTAACTAGGTGGCTTTTATTTATACAGGAATTTGATATTACCATTATAGATAAACCTGGAAGAGAAAATGTTGTTGCTGATTTCTTGTCTTGTTTTGCTAACAATGATGATGATTTGCCTGTTGAAGAATCTTTTCTAGATGAACACTTATTTACAGTTTTAGCTCACTACCGTTGGTATGCAGATGTCGCTAATTACTTGGATACAGGAAAGCTTCCAACACACTTGTCCAAAAGATAAAAGAGGAAAATTATTCAACAAAGTTCCATGTATTGTTGGATAAATGGTCATCTCTTCTACACAGGCCCTAATCTTGAGATCAGAAGGTGTGTAAGAGAATATGAAATATTCCACATTTTGAAGGCCTACTACCATCATGAACCTTGTGGGGGGAATTTTACTAACAGGAGGATAGGACACAAAGCGTTGAGAATGGGATACTATTGATCGACCCTTTTTAGGGATGCACTGAAGATATGTCCAGTCTTGTGATAGCTGCCAGAGGATGGGCCAGCCCAATAGATTTGATCAAATTCCTCTTCAACCACAATTGGTGGTTGAACCCTTTAATAGATGGGCCTTAGATTTTGTTGGTCCTATCAGCCCTCATTCCAAGCAGAAATCCTACATCTTAGTTTGTACAGACTACATGATGAAATGCATAGAAGCTGTGGCTTTGGTGAAGGCCAATGACCAGGCTGTGATTGATTTCATGTATGGTGAAATATTTAGTTATTTCGGGGTACCCAAGGAAGTGGTTACCGATGGAGGACCACAGTTTGTGTCGCATCAATTTGAAGCTCTGCTACGAAAGTACCATATTCAGCACCGGATAGCTTAATCATACCATCCCCAAGCCAATGGCTAGGTAGAAATAACTAACAAACTCATTGAAGCTATTCTTACCAATATGGTCAAGAGCCATCGTAGAGATTGGGTTGATAGAATTCTAGAAGCACTGTGGGCATATCATACCACTTGGTGCAACACTACAGCTTTCTCTCCTTACGAATTGGTGTATGGGAAAAGTGATGTCTTCCTGTTTGAATTTGAAATTAAGACTTTGAAGACAACCACATAGGTAAACCTAGATGTAACCGAAGCTTAGAGGAGAATATTGAATCAATTGAATGAACTTGATGAGAATTTTTTAGCTACTGTGGATCAGACAGTATTAATCCTGCAACAAAGATCCAATTTGCATGACCGATTCATCAAAAATAAAGTATTATGTGAGGGAGAATGGGAACTATTATATGATTCAAGATTCAAAATGGACTTCAAGGGTAAATTATGCATAAGATGGCTGGGACCATACCTGGTAGATAGAGTATTTGATAATCATCGGGCCATTGACCAGGGTCATCATTAGTCCTATCGACTAGGGTCATCCTTTTGTAACTTCCTACACCTGAAGAAAACTCCTTGAATAAATCTGTTGCAGCTGCAACACATCCCTTTTTTCCCTTTTGTGTAGCTGCAACACCGTAAACTTCATCCCTTACCCTGTTCCGTGCAGCTGTAACACCGTAAAATTATGTTCTTACCCTGTTTCATGCAGGTACAACACCATAACCTTCTGCCCTTACCCCACTTTACGCAGCTGTGACACTATTTGAATTTTGTTCATTTCACCTTTTTCAGCAGCTGCAACACCATTTTACTTCTGTCGATCTCCCCTTTTCGGGCAGCTGCGACACCATTTTACTTTTGTCCATTTCACCTTTTTTGATAGCTATGACATCATTTCACTTTTTTCCATTTCACCTTTTCTGGCAGCTGCGACACCGTCTTACTTTTGTCCACTTTCACCCTTTCTCGCAGCTGCGACTTTGCCACATTTGGCTGATTTTCATTAGAGGAAATTTGAGGTCTAAAATGGGCCTCCTAAGGAAAATGATAAAATAATAGTTAAAATAATAAAAATAATAGTTAAAATAATAAAATAGTAGTTATTAATTTTGGAGGAAGAATGAAAAAACTACTTTTTTTGTTCGTATTTTTGACATATCTCATTGTGTTTTTACTCAAATTCCAAGCAGGAGAGTTCGTTGGATGTGAAATTTAATTCCACATCCAACGAGTACAAACATTACATACTTTTGACATATTCTACTACCCCAAAAACAAGAAATGGCTAAAAAAATGTGATGATGACATCATCATCATGTTTTTTTAGGTATTTCTTATTTTTGGGGTAGTGAGGTTCATCAAAAGTATGTAGTGTGGGTACTCATTGCATGCGGAATTAAATTCTGCATCTGACGAGCTATCCCACCTGAAATTTGAGTAAACAAACAGGGCGATATGTAAAAAACACAAACAAAAAAAGTAGTTTTCTTTTATGACAAATATGTCAATTCAACCATAATTGTTGACGCATTTTATTGAAATTCTATTTGTTCTTGAATTCCAACTCACAAAATTTATTGTTGGCATGTTTTCTTAGAAGGTCCATTTAGACCCCAAATTTCCTCTAATGTCTATAATCAAAGGCCACGACTATGATAAACTGTCTAATTTCTCTATGATCTACAGCTGTGACTCCTCCGTTTTTGGCAGAACTCTTTGCAACCGCGGTTACCGACTCCTCGAGATCTGGCTCCGATCCCTGATGCAGTAATTCCAATGTATACTCCCACATTCATCATGTTTCCGACCAATTTGACACAATGGTTTTTGTTCACCGGCAGGACAGGTCATTACAACACCCTTGCAATAATGAGTATAGTTAATGGCTACATTTCACACGCTCCACTATTCTCCAAAGGTCACCATCCATCGCGTATTTTCGAAGGTATGCTTTTTATTATCTACTTGATTAAGTATTAACTGGATCTGACAATATTAATCATACCTTCCTTTCTATGCCCATTATTACACCTCCATATCGTTAACTATTCACTTGTGCGACTTAATGGCTAATTATGCTACCTAATAACTGCAACCTTTCCTAATTTGGGATAAATTCCAAATAATCTGATGCGCTGAAACTTTCTAAATTTACCCAACTCCACTCTCAGTTGTTCATGCATAGTCTATGCTTTAACCTCCATTGTTGAGATTTGTAATGTGTTGGACTACAACACACTTCTAAAGGCAAACAAATATGGGTATTCTATCTGGGCATGAACCTCCAAACATGAGAGAACTCAGAAGAAATGCTGAAGTTTTCACTATTTTTCAAGTTGCGTGTTAAACTGAATTCTTCGAATGCCTGACTGGATTTCATCGTGAAAAATCTTTACAGTTCACCTTGAATCGTACAGAAATCCACTAAGAAGTTTGGGGGTTACGTATTGAAGTCTCTGAAGCGATAGTAGTGGAGGTCACTGGCCTTCCTTAGGTGGGCAGAGCATGGTTTGGTAGAAGAACCCCAAATCCTGCAATAGTGCAGGATTTCCTTAGGGAAGGGGAGCACATTCAACCGCCATGGAGGGGGATAGTGTTACAGTCACTTCCCCAGCCATGGAATCAAGTAGCGATTTTTCTCAAGAAGTACATCACCTCTGTAGGTACATATCAAATGGTCTATCACTCTGAACTTCCTTTATTATCTCATCTCCATCACAGGGCTTTGTTACACATTCCATTTTATTTATTCAATGATTTACATCATATGGCAGGGTTTTTCCAAACCTCCAAGCATCCAATATCTTCCCTTACCCACCATGGCCTCATTAAATTAATAATTTTATGGACCCTTGCTCAATGAAACCAAACCTGGGAGCAATTTACAGGTCATGTTTAGGAACCCGTTCTTCTGCATGGTGTTCCAATAGAAGAGGAAATAGAAGTACCTGTACTTATGGGGCCTCTTCAAAATCAAGAAGAGCCGGTCAATCCACAATTAGGGGGAAATGTAGAGCAAAAGGAGGTTTTGAGTCCCTCCAATTTATTTGAGGGGGAGATGAGACTAGATCAGAGGATCAGTCGGGAGATCAAGCAGAAAAATTGGTGGATAATGTACAAGAAAACCCTGTAGAAAGATTAAATAATAGGGCAGCTCTGACAGCAGAGGTTGAAACTAGAGCAGCATTAGATGCTGTGATAGTTGAAACCAAATATGTTAGAGCTATGATAACAAAAGAAAACACAGAGGTATTAACCACTAAATATTCCCCTGAATGGGGAGGAACCCTCATTAAGGAAGAACATCCTGAAGAACAGGAAAATGTCGAAACAAAAGATATCCCTTCCACATCGTCTGCAATTCTAGAAACTCCAACACCACAGAGAAAAAGAAGAAGATCAAAATATGAAATAAAGACATCACCACCAATAAGACGAAAAAGAACTAGGTTAGTCACTACAGTAGAAGCAACATGGGAAAGATGGGAAACCCTAGAAGCATAAATTGAGTTCCCCATTCTTAGACACAAAGCAAATGATGCCCCATAGGAACCGGTTGTAGAAGAACCTCAAATTGAAGGACTTTTGTATGAAAATGGGCTATTAAAGGAGGAAGTACAATCACTCCGGAAGGAATTAGACAATCGGAAGGAAACGTGCATGCAATAAACGGAGTGAACGAAAGCTTCACACATTGGTGGAAGATGTAGACCAATTATAATGATAAACTCATGTTGAGGCTGGTGATGAGGAAGAAAGAGTCATTTGTCCTGTGTGTGGATAAATTTTTAACGAGTCAGGTTAGAAGGTTCATGCCTTTGCAACACAGTAGCCTACACCTACAGTTGTGGAAGAACAGGGACAACTTGATTGGAAAGATGGTGAGGCTCCCCAAGAGAAACTCCAGGAAAAAGAGGTTTCTGATGAGCAAGATGCCGATACACAATAACAAACATCTTTGAATATCCCTGTTGAAATTTCCACCGAAATTGCGACAGAGGAACTAGAAGATGAGGTTATTCCTAATTTTGTTGAGGAAGGTTGCACTGTGACCCCTAAACCTTCTCATGACATAGAGATAATAGAAATAGAACCCTAGAAAAAAAAATGATGAGGTCGAACAAGATGCTTATACACAAGAACCAGCATCCTTGAATGTTCTTGTTCAAGTGCCCGCCCAAATAAGGGAAGAAGAAGCAAGGATTGAAGACATTCTGGAATTCAATGAAGAAATTTGCATTATGACTCCTGAACTATCTCATGACACAGAGATATTAGAAGTGGAATCCCAACAACAAGAAGACAAGGAAGTAAACAAGGATGTTGCTACACAAGAACCAACGTCCTTGGAAATTTCAGTAGAGACACTCAGGATGCAGCGAGAAGCCAACCCTGAAATGGATATCATTCCTGATTTGGATTTAGGAGAAGATGAACAAACAAAATCACACTCCTCATGTGATACTAAAATCCTTGGTGAATAGCTCCATATTGAAGAAGACATACAATCCCTGCAGCATAAAGAAAAAGAAGGGCAGGGCTATGTTACACAAGAACCATTAGCCTTCCATTCCCCTGTTGAAGTTGCAGCTGATAATCAGGTAGATAAGAAGATTAAAATTCAGGAGGAAGTTGTCCCATAAGAACCAACATCTTCACAATTAGCAACTGAAGTTTCTATAGGAGAACCCCCAAAAGAGGATGTTGTTACACAAGAACGAGCATTTCTAGAAGTTGTTTCAGGAATACCTGTGGTTGAAGTTGTTGCAGAAGAAATTCTAGGAAGGGATGCTATTACACAAGAACCAGCACCGCCAGAAGTAATTTCAGATGTGCAAAATGTTCAATGTGGCACATCAGGTGATAAGGTGGGGATCAAACTCCCTCAAAATTTTATTAATTTGGATTCTAAGAAGGAGGAGCATCCTTAAGAAGAAGAAATCCCGAAGCTTATAGAAGAACTCTCGATCTTGAGAATGGAAGTATGGAAGTGGAGGATCCAGGTGGAAAGACACCAAGAAGGGATGGTTTCCCTCACCAAACATAGAAAGACCATCAGGGGACTGAAGGAAAAATGGGTAGAAGAACTCATGACCCAAAAACTTCATGAGGAAGAACTACAGAAGGAGCTAAGGGAGCTGAAAACATTCAATTCTACGCAGATGGAAAAACACCAGCTATATGCTCTTTCTCAGGAATTGTTGGGTACCAGAGCACCATCCTCCTCTTATCCTGCGTTTTTATTTGAGCAGTTTATTTGGTTTAGATTGACGGCTGTGAAATAAGGGAGATCATATGAGATAGCAACCTCGGTGAAATTCTTGGAAACATTTGTGGGAAGTGATTTTGAGGACCATAATTTGTTGTCTGAGATTTATTTGCATGAGATGGAATGTCCTTTGGATCACCATTCGAACCCTATTCCCTTCTCAGGTGATGTTTAGATGAGGGATTTTGCCTCCTTTGTGAAAAATCATGTTCAGTGGGAAATGTCTTTCCAAAATTTCTCCCACAATGAAGCCCACTCTAATATCTAGATCCAAAGTGAACCTTAGAATCCTCATCTTCTTTTTGGTTGACATCAAAGTCTACTCTCATGTCCCATCCAAACTCAACATATAATGGAATTGCGTGAAAGGGTGATTTCTACTTATACCAGCTAGATTTCCATACATCAACAAATAGCTTTGGAAGGTAGTCAGCGCAGATGGCAGGTTTCCTCTCCAACCCTTAGAAATAGGGACCCCCACTGTTACAGGAATTTTGAACAAGCACTTTCCAGAATTGAGGGTTATGTTGGATGCATGAGGGAATGTGGGGTTAATTGGTTGGGACTAAAATTTAAATTTCCTCTCATCTAGTGGCCAGCAAAACTGTATAGGGAATATTTCTCAATAACGAGGGAAAAAGAGCACAATTGTTTGATATATTGGGTTTTCAATAAGGGATTTATAGAAAAAGAAGGAACATCTGAATTCCCATACAACCTTTCTTCTCTCCGTGAAGGAAGCACAATTCCATATTTAGATTCAGAATAATAGATTTTGTTGCATGAGGACATGCAACAGGACAGTTGGGGGGAGATTTTTGGCCCATAAATGGCCGCTTTTCGACCACCCTTATCTACCTCTTTTTTCCTCATCCTACCATATTGTGCATGATAAATAGATGTTTTCCCCTCACTTGGCCCTTCAAGTCAGAAAGGCATGGTTAATTATTGTCTTATTTTATTAATGCTTAGGATTGTGGTAATCAAGGCTCTACATCTTAAATTATGATAACATATGATGGTTTATAAAGGTGTTTTGAGATATAGAGAATGCAGGTGTAGCAGGCCAAACATGCAAAGGGAAGGATGGACATTCATTGCTAAAGTTGATTGTCATCCATCCCATCATTTCCCAAAGAAAGTCGTCCCAGTGTATTATTCCATGCGAGTTGTACAAGCGTAGCTGCAACAGATTACGACAGATTTGGAGGAAACAGTGTGCCGCTGCTCAAAAGTAGTTGTGATCTACAGGATATCCTCTCGATCAATCAGGATCATTATTTATGGGTTGAATAACAACTTCCCTATATCTTCTACTCTCATCCTGCCACGACTATAATAGTTATTGTAATTGAGGCAGCCTAAAGATTAGAGATCTTCATGGCTACACAATAATAGGGATAGGATGTTATGATTGAAATTGTATAAATATGGGGAACTATTCTAAGCTAGGGGTTGAAATTTTATTAAATTTTTGTATCAGTTGTGATTTTGGTTGCGTGATTCATCTGCCATCTCTAATACAAGGATTTTGATTCAGATCTCAGTGTTTTAATGTGTGTTACTTCTAGCATCTCTGTGTGAAGGTTGGGCCTTCCTTCCCACATGGATTTCTAAGTTAATTAGGTATTATATTTATTTTGTTGTGTGATGTTGTGATAATTTATTTTCTTCATAGTAAGCTACAATAGTTATAGATTTACAATGTGTCATTAATTGCATTTCCTGGAAAGTTGCAGTGGTATGGTGTGTCAGTCGACTTTATAGGTTAATTGTATTTTATGTAGTTGTGTGATAGTGGTGATAGCTTTGTTCATCCCTAGTTCTTTTAATTGTTGTTATGTATATCTTTGCAGATCGTTCCTTTGCTTTTATAGTTGCAAAATTTCATTCATGTACTCTGAATTTCTAGAATAGCTGAATTCAGTTCATACCCTTTGGATTTCTAGAATAATTAGATCATTATAATTGGGTGAATCATTAGATGGTTTGGAACTCAGGATTTCATTTTCTACAAAAGTAATCTAGATGTTATTTTATGAATCTTTCAATCCTAGATTAATAATCGTAAAAGGTATTTGTGGTTGTCTTTGAGGAAGTAGATCAGATGAAGTGGATTATGGGATGAGCATGGCTGAATAAGAAAGTAGGATCATGTACTTATAGAAACTTAGTGTTTAATCATATATAGTGCATATTATCCTTGAAATAAAAGACTTCCCTGGGTTGACAATAAATATTGAACACTCTGTATGTTAGCTTTAATTAACTTGCATATTGGGTGCCCAANNNNTGTTAGAAGCATCAGTTACCTATATGCGTGAGTAGACTCTTTAGCCAATAGAATGAGTAAGTATTAACATTCCATTTTGAGTACCTGTGTCTATAACCTGAAGTACTTAACTATTTCTTTATGACTCATTGGTACTAAGTCGACGTGATATCATTTTTTTTTAACCATGAGATCATTTTGCTATTTATCTCTCCCCTAGTGGTTTTAGTTTCACGTCATTAGGTTGTGTCAATTTCTTAAATTTCCTAAGTCTACAACTTAGGAAATTAATGACCTAACTTACAAGGTTTTTCTGGTGGGGCATTGGCCTTGAGCTCTTCATAGGAAAACAAGTACAATGAATATTCAAATTTACAAAATATTTAGGGGAATACAAGAGGGATATTACATAAAGAGTGATCATCAACTATTCCAGGGGAAGTTTCTTTACATCAAAATTGATACAAGGGATTACACCCTTGGCATAAATTTTCTTACAATTCATACAATTCATGTATATTTCCTTCTTCCTGTTACAAATGCAGTACTCATAATATGTTCCAGCTTACATGAAAAGGTTCCCAAAAAAGTTCATTTACCTTTCATGCGTATTCTTCTAATCTTCTTTTAGTTCTTCTGTCTCCAGATGTCCCAGAGCTAACAATAGTGCCTATTTCGACAAACTCTCTACCTCCATTTTTTATTCTGTGTAAACATGTTTTATGCTAAGGCCTCAGAAGAGATCCATAAGCCTTTTGATTCATATAAAAAGTTGTCAAAGATGAGGAGCATTTATGTAATATCCTAAATTTCAACCTAACACTTATGGGAATAAGCCCCATTGATTATGATGTTACTTTGATGTTTTATTTTGGTATATTGGGTCTAGAACCCCATTGCATATGAACATTATGATTTGTTTTATATATTGTAGTTAATCAAGTTACATATGTTTTATGTCTAATTTTATGTGCTGGACATGGACCGTGAAGCACTTGATTGATGAGATGTATTGTGTCGAGCAAGGAGCTATGGAGCACATGAGTATTTGAATGTTTGTGTTGAGAGAGAAGTTGTGGAGGAAATGAGTGTTTATGTTTTGTTGAGAGAGAATCTCTTGATCACATGAGTGTTTTGTTTTGTTGAACGAGGAGCTCTGGAACACATGAATCATGAAAACCTTTGTGTTGAGAAGGAATCTTTGAAGCACATGAAAATATAATTTGAAGTGTTGGGAATAATCCCTAGAACCATCTAAGTTGATGTTGAGCATAAGCTCTGGAACAAATCATATAACATGAAGAAACTTCCACATAATAAGTCAACCATAACATCATGCACACAACTCATTCAAACATAACATAAATAAACAGAGGTCGCATGATCAATTTCTATAGGCAAGAATTCCCAAACAAGTCATTACATTAATCATCTTTTACAACCATCATGACCTAGGATCAAATCCTATGGACTTCACCCTTAATACATTTACAAATCACCATATCGAATCTTGTAGGATTCACTATCATCCTACCAGACATTGTAACATTTCATCTATCAACTATACAGGCCATGCTATTAAAATTGCATGCACATGTTGTAAAACATTTCATCTTATCTGTACATAAAGGATTAAAACCCCAATTGATTACATGTTGTAACAAATTTATGGCTGACACCATTTGTATGCAAAACATTAAATACTATCATAAACCCATCAAACCCTGTCAACACTAAGGAAATAGAAACGACCCTTCATTTGTAGGGTTTAACCCATAGTCACATCCTCTTATAATTAAAATACACAGAAAATAACTACAGCCACAATTTAAACCATAAAATATATTTAAATCATCTATTACACAGTCACATATCTAATGGAGGTAACGCCATTTCCATCTATGGCATGGCTCCAAAGGAAAAATTAACACTATTAAAAATACATATAAAGCACATAAACAATAAATGAGAATCTACACAGAGTCAAACTATCGCCCAAAACAAGAATCATAGCCACGATAATCACATTATGCAAATTTTGTATAAAATAACCATTATAAACTAATATAAGAATTTACATAGTCGTGTTTCCAAGGCCTTGGAGCATTGCAAGCAATGGTGCTGTCACCATTACCAAAACCTAAAACATATTCACAAATCACAAATCCTGTAAGTATTCACAATGACCAACAATTTTAACAGAGTATTCGTTGCACCAAAATGAAAATGCATTAGTCCCAACTTGAACGTGCTAAACCCCAAATAAAATCCCCAAGTCATAAGCACATCCCCAAATGATTTACATAATTTTTATAGACAATCCATTTCCAAATCATAGCCATTAAAACGAGACTAAGCATTCAACCAATGATGAGCTTCAAGCTCTTTCACGACACCCACACAAGATAAGGAAAAAGTATTAAACTTGCTACAGCAGGGATAACCCATAATGGTTATGGTGTTGAACCCATGGCGTCCCAGAACCCAGGAACCACATTTTCCAGACCGTACAACCTGCAACAAAAATAAGACACGTTGAGAAGTATGCTAAAAACACCAAACTAAAAAACAATATAGTGCTGCTAAACTAGGTTGGAAGACATACCTTCCAATGCATCCGACCCCCAAAGCTCCATGCCACAAAGCATACTAGAGACAGAGATCATGCAGCCCTGATGAAAATGAACTAATCCATTATGCTAGTCCAAGCCCTAAACTTAAGACCCATGATCTCCCATGCACATTTAATTTTCCACCTTGGTCCCCCATTACTACAAATCAAAATGCAAAGTATATAGTTCATGTCACTCCCCAACGAAGAGAACGTTTAAACACGATGTAACATATAAAACCCAACATGCATATCGTATACTTAGGGTATAAACATAGTTCATGGCATATAGTGCCATGAATGGATAGTGTTATGTTTTCAGGATTTTACAGAAAGAATTTAATAAACCAATGACCATGTAATACTATGATAAACCCGAGACATTGTATACTATGTAAATATTAAAGTATAGGAGTAAAAAAATGAAGGTCCAAAGATCATAAAAACAATAATATTAACCAATACAACATAGGATATTAAACACCTAGCCTTGCGTAAATATAATCTAACACCTGTAATAATAGTCACTAGGATAGGACTGTAAGTTTGTCGTCATCCAAGATGAGTACTAGTGACACATGGGTTGTGTGTCTTGTTCCTCTTTTTATAGTCAATTTCCGTCGTCAAGTGCACCTGCACGCGACAAGGTAAGAGATGCATTACATTTAAAAGAACTAAGTAATCCCTCTAGTGACAAGTAGAAATAGTTACCTTTCATGTGTTAACAAGGGAAAAAAGTACCACCGCTCCACCCCATTAAAATACAAGTTAAGTTATATTCATTCATAAGAAATAATCAAACAGTATAACCAATGGGGAAGCAATGTAACCATCGAATTCGGATATTAAGTAACCTAACAAAAACATAACATTACATTAATAACCACATCAAAGAAACAAAGAGCCTGAATTAAGAATAGCTTACAACAATAAAGTGCAGTAAAACAAAGTACGGTACATTCCGCATAAGTTTAGATAATGTCCAACACAGGTAGTATTTGACTAGGCTAATATTTTTTTGTTTTCAAATTTTTTGGACATTACAATTTATCTGAATCTTCTCATTGACCCAAACTACAACCATATTTTTGTCCCCAAATACCTGTAAGTTGGTGATATTTTTGTTTATAGCTAGCTCTAGGATAACATGAAGAGATGTTAGTTCTTCTTTATTGTTCATACAGTTCCCAGCAGCATACATTACTTGAGCCTTGTATTTCTTTGAGAAGTATAAAACTCCTCCCGAGCGTCCCAGGGGAGGATCTACTTGACTTGCTCCATCACAGAATGCCCAAGGAATTGTTTTATTGATTTATGGAGGTACTAATATCCTTCTTTTGGGATAGTTATCCTTTGATTTGTGCTCCTTGGTTCACTACACCACAAGCGTTGTCATCACATCATGAGCAATACATTTATTATTGAATATCGATGTATTTCATTCCTGTAGGATTCCATAAGAAAAAAAGGAAGGAAGTGCACTAACGAGACATACTGAACTTTTCGACAACCATGCATAGGAATTTTGTTCAAGAGAGGCTGCCACATATGTTGCTTGAAATTTCAGCTTGTTTCTAGATTCCTTCTATGTAGTTTCTACATCAGAACAAAGAGAAAACAAGTGATATCTAGTTTCCTCTTTTGAGTGGCATAAAAAACACCATATTCAACCATGCCAACCTCGCTTTTAAATATTTTCCCAAGTTAATATATTATTTCTTAGAGCCAGCTAGAGATTTATTTTATCCTTAAATGGGCCTTTACTCTTCCATACTTGTTTCCGCCAATCAATTTTCTCCCCCTCAAAATGCTCTAATGCCCAAATCGTATAGCCTGATTTGGCTGTAAAATCCCCTGTTGGAATTTTTTTTGTCCATACAAGTTTATCTTTTGCATCTTCTTTAAGATGAATAAAACAAGACTATAACAGAGAGACAAATTCATTCCATTCTTCCTTAAGTCCCTCTTTTAGTCCTAGATCTGGAGAATTCTTCCATAGAGTTTCCCTTTATAGTGTGTGAGAACATGCCTGACTTAGATTTGAAATCCCTAAGCTTCTAAGTTTTTCAATCAGGGAACCTAAAATTTTGTATATTTCCCCTACACCTACCCATGGATCCTTCCCTACCTGAACTTATTTCCCATTGCCAGAACACCAAACAATCCAATTTCCTACATGACTAAACACTAGCACCAAGGCCTTCAAACCAATAGATACATTCTTGAATGTTTTATCTGGTTTTCTTATCCACTCCTAGATGGAACCATTAGGGAAATACTTAGACACCAAGACCTTCCCCCAGTAGGAATCATTCATTATTAAGAGCCACAGAGTTTTTGCAGCCAGGGATTGGCATAATAGAAATGGGTTCTTTATTCCCGATCCACCAAGTTCCTTAAGATTAGCTAATGTTTTCCATTTGTCCAATGGAATTCCTTTTGATTGTTTACTTGAAGACAATAAAAAGGAGAAAAACTTTTTCCTTAGTTTTTGCAATATATATTTGGGATATGTGCTATTATGGCCCAGTATGCATGTATACTCTGCAAAACTTCCTAGAGTAATACTAGTATTCCTCCCCTTGATAAGAACTTATTGGTATAACACCTAGTTCTTCCTTAAATCTTTTTCTATAACCACATCCAATCCTTAAACGAATATGTATTAGGTTTAATAAAAAACCCTAGGTATTTAAAACTTCCTCATAGAGCCTTTGTAGAATAGGGATTTCTGAGGTTAGCTTGTTCCTTACTGTGTTAGACATACCATTCTCTAAAAGGATGGAATTATCCACATTAATGTTCATTCCTGTATCCTTCTTATACAAGTATAAGATCTGTTCGTCTTCTCTTAGGTTCTCCCATCGTCCTTCGACCATCATTACCACATCATCCACAAACAAAATGTGGGAGAGTTCTTCAGAGCTCGTCACCATTACTCCTTTATATGAACTCTCCCTCTTAGCATGGTGAATTAGTATGGTAAGGGAATCGACTATGAGAAGGAATATAAAGGAAGATAGCGGGAACCCTTGTCTTAAACATCTTGTAGCCATGAAAAATTGGATAATAAGAAATACAAAGGATGCCGACTAAACACACCCCATTATCCAATTGACTATTTCTCCACCCAATCCGATCTGGATAATCAACAATATAAGGAAATTTTAACTAACCCTATCATAAGCCTTTGAAAGGTCTAACTTTAGTGCAAAGGATTTGTTCTTAATTCTATTGATGGTGTGGATAGCCTCCTTAGTTAGAGACACTGCATCGTGGATTTGACGATTAAAAGGAAAAAAAAATTCTCCTCTATAATAATTTCACTTAAAATCGTCTTAAGACGTTGCACTAGTATTTTTGCAATTATTTTATACACCACATTAGAACATGAAATTAGCCTAAAATATTTGAAGGAGGAGGAGTTTTTTTGGGGGGGAATGAGGTCCAAGAAGGTTCAATTCAAGGCTCCCAATACCTTCCCATCTCTCTAAGAATCTTGCACCACCTTCAGCAAATATTCTTTTAATAATTCAAAGAAACCCTAGAAAAATTCAATAGTAAATCCATGAAGGCCCAGGCTCTTACCTTTTTGGAAGGAGTATACTATTTTTTCCAAGTCTTCTTCTGTCACTTCTTCTTTCATGGAATTGTTGATTTCTTCATTTTTCAATCTTGGACACATGTTGAGGACATTCAATATTTCATGGATATTAAATCCTTCTGGTTCCGAGAATATATTTTTGAAGAACCTCTCCCTATCCTCTGCTTTTTCCTTGAAGGAATAAACCAACTCCCCATTCACATATTTAATTGTCAGAATTGTATTTAGGATTTTCCTATGAATTTCATGTCTATGGAAATTTTTTGTGTTGTTATCTCCTTCCTTGATCCAAATGGCCCTACTTTTTAACCTCAATATATCCCCCTGCTTTGCTAGCATCTCTTCACGCTTTAACATTTTTTCCCGAACCTATTTTAGTTCTTCCTCTAAGAAAATTCCAGAGTTATTCAGGCTTTAAATATTATTTAAGTTTGACTCTACCTATTTAGTTGGCTCTGCTGGTTGGATGTGTATATATTGTCCTATTTCATTCTCTCCTTCTTAGTTCTTTGAATATTCTCTACAAATTGTTTCATAAAGGAGACATTGGGGATGTCCTCTAGAGGAATCCATGAATCCACTACAAGCTTTTGATAATGCTCTTCTTGGATACAAGAAGGGTTACACTTGAATGGAGCAGTAGGCTTACGTTCTGGACCTTGAATTTGTAAGAGAATTGAGAGGTGATCAGATAACCCTCCAACCTCTACCCATGTTTTCACTATCAGAGACCCCAAAAGCAGGATTTCTGAAATCTGAAATCTGTCTAAACTTTTGGAGATATCTTGTTTCCCACATCTATTATTACTCTACGTTGAGGTTAGATTCAGACGTTTCAAGTCCATCAATTCTTTAGAATCAAACATCATAGCAAATAAGGCACTAATACTATCCTGATGGGTTATTTCTCCCAAGTATTCTTTATCTGAAAGACTAAGACTCAAATCTCCTCCGATAATCATGGTTTTTGGCTCCAACAATCCCAAAGAGAAGAATGCTTCCCACAAAACCTTCTTGTTCTCATAAGGGCCATAGACATTATAAAAAGGAAAGGAGTCTCTAGAGATTTTTTCTTTTAATATTGTTTTAAGCACTGTAATTTGCTTCGCCGTTAGAATTTCAACGAAATCGTCAATCCAAAAAGTTGGCAAACCCCCTTAGTTCCCATCCAAGATTATATATGCAAAGTTTCAGTCTTTCAGCCAGGGATCTAGGAATTCTTTGGCTTTTGTACCCTCCATCTTGATTTCCTAAAGGAGAATGATCATAGGTTTGAGGATAACAATCACTCGCTTGAGATATTTTATTTTGGAGGAGCTACCTAACCCCCTCATGTTGAAGGAGAGTACTAGTATCATGGAACCCTGTATTGGTCCTTCCCTGCTCTAAGGGCCCTATTAATTGTCTCTTTCTTTCCTTTTTTGAACTCTAGGTCAGCTTGAGCTTTGGATTTTGAAATTAGCATATTCCTACTTAAGATAAGCTTTTGCATCTTGTCTAATGCCAACGCTCTGGTCGACACTTGCTCCTTTTTCTGATAGCATTTGTGTTCCTGTGTTATATATTTTATGTTTTATCCAAGAAGGGGGGTCCTTCTGACCTTCTACGTGGATGCCACCTTTCATACGACCTTTCCAGGGATTTCACAAATGTCATTTTTTCTATAAGCACTTACGAGTGTCACCACCTTGACTTCGAAACTCTCAACAATTGTCCTTGGAGAGTTCAGATCTTTCTTCAGATTGTTTAAGGCAATGAGAAAACGGATAATTTTTTGGGGGGGGTCCATCTTACCACGAGGCGTACATGTAACCATTTCTGCATAAGATGCTCCTTGTTTGTCACCTTTTTGTTCTTTGATGGTGTTCTTTCCTATGCTCTGAATATCCTTCTTAACCCAATGTCTTTTGTACCACACCTGATTTCTTTAGGGGTTTAGGAAATCTCTTGAAATATGGACAAACTATCTGCAAAAAAACATCAAAATGGTATCTTCCAGTAGTCAAACCTTTACCTCCATGAGCTCCCATGAAGCTCCAATAGAATTTATTCAAACACTCCATTATGTAAGTCCACTTTAATCAAATTTTAGCACATCTTCTATCTACTTTATGCTCCCAATTTTTCTCCAAAGCTATGAACTCACCTATTTTTCCTCCTATTTCTTTCGGAATTTCCTTATTCCAGAACATCATCAGAATACAAGGTAATATCTCCCACACTTGTTGTACATCCTGTGGTTATCTATTTGCTTCAAAATATACCTTCCACTTTTTTAGTATCATCCCAGAGGGCCCCCACTACCATGAATTGTTTAGTAACTTTTGACTTTCTTCCTCTGTCTTGACTCTGAACAGGATCCATCCGTGGGATAGGATATTGAAGGCTGTTAATTGATCGATATGGGGGCTCCAATTATTTTCCATCCACCTTCGTAGCGTAGCCTCACCCACAATTTTCCCACAGAACTTTCCTACCAAATCTAGGGACACATATTTAGGTAATTATGTTTACTCTATCTACTTACCTATTGTTAATGAAGATGAGGTTTTCTTTTCTATGGCTCATGTTTGCCTCACACCTTTATGATTACCACATTTCTTGTCCATTAATGATGAATCATTTTTTGATCTTGGAAACTCAAGCTTCGACATTTTGAGCATGGAAGGTGACCTCACCTCTTATTGGGAATTCACCATATTTAATGAATGTTCGAATATTGGTACTTTCGACGAGTTGGAATCATAGTCCACCTCATCTGTCATCATTATGTTTTCCATTTCCCATTGGTTAAAAATAAGAAAAATGAAAAAAACCCTTTTTTTTCTTTCCTACTCCTTCGACAAGCTCGCCTCGTATTGTTAAGTCTTTACTACAGATCTCCCCTCCCCATATATATATATATATAGCTCATGACTATACTATAAGTCCAATCGGTATAAGAACTGTACATAAATTTGTCTATAAACATTTATGACAAAACAATAATTGATAAATTACTTGATGCATAAATATAAACTTCTGAATATAAAACTAGATAAAGAAGCTAGTATAACTTTAATAAAAAATAACAGGAATGTAACTAATCAAATCCTGATAAAGAATTATGTAGAAAGGAACCTAATACCAACTGATGGGAAATCAAAACTAAAGGTCATTGTTCCTCCCAACCAACTTCCAGAACAAGCAATTTACTTTCTATGAAACCCCCAAGACTATTTGTTCAACCACAAGAGCAAAGAATCATCATCATATTGTTTTTGCATAAGCTAATTCACATTCCCCTCAATCACAAGCTTCATGCACATTCAATGGGTTCAATACTTATAATATTTTTCCTAAGACTTGATCAATTATCAACCAGGAGCTCCATCATTACTCCACAACGAGTCTCAACCTGATTTTTAGGGAGTATGCTTGGTGCTTCATTTGAGCTTTCATTAACCAGTCTTGCCACTTGGGATTTTCTTTTCAAACTTTTTATATCTCCTTGTGGATCAGAAAACACTATTTAACATTTAATTCACCTTTGAATCTCTGAGTTTTAATTATTTATTAATTCAAAATTCTTTTTCATTTATTTTGACCTCACTTGGAAAAAATATCAAAATAAAATAATAACTTAAGGTCTTTAAAACAATAAATATCGAGGTTATTTTGTGCACTACATTGGTATTGTGTCACAATCCTTTTGTGTTAGTTTGAATTTAAACCTATAACATTCAGATGCATGCTCATTGAATATTATATTCCAAAAATTAATCCAACTTCTTTTGTTGTGTCGATCTCCATAAACCTAACTAAAAATACAAAAAATCTTTTCAAGAAATTCACTAAAATTAGACCACATCTAATATATTTTTGTACTTGTGTGTGCGTGTGTATATAGATATATATATATTCCTTGGAAATTGCTTGTACAAGAATTTTTGTGCAGTTCATGTACCAAGAATCCACTGATATCAAATCTTAAGAGTTCATGTAGTTAAACGTGTATCCTCAAACAAATAAATTCAATACCAAAATCCCATTAATATTTACATTTTAAAGTATTAATATTTCTATGTGTGTATACAAAACTATGTAAATATTAATTTTTGCTAATATGGCGTCGAATTTTAGAAAAAACACGTGATCACTTAAATAGTTCTCTTCTTATTTCTTTATGTATTAAATAATTAAGAATAGAAATAAGTGTTTGCACATGTCTTTGAGAGGAAACATTAAAGGTTGACTACAAATCACAATATAGAAGAATCCATTACAGGATAAAATAATATATAATATAGAAATGTCAATTCTCTTTCTAGAACAATTCCTCTACACCAAACATCGGTGACTTATTCTTAGTTGATGTTTAGATTGATTATTTGTAACCATAACAAAAATTTACAAACCATTAAATGAACATGGATGTAGATATTGACCAAGTAAATAGCCGAGAGTTTCTGGTGCTCAAAATTCGACCTCAAAAATATTAAACAATAACGAAGTAATATAAATCCTTCATAAGAAAGTGACACAAATAGAGAATGATTCTTTAAAATATATATGATGTCAGAGTAAGTATTCTAGTACACGTTCTTCTCAATCCTTCATGAAAAAAGGAATGATATAGTATCATACATTACATCCCATTAGAAACAACGCACCATACACTTACAACAAAATCTTGATATCCTTTTGAAGATACATAGTAAGGTTTAACAAAAATGCAAATTTAAATAGGATTTCCCTATAGTTTTAACCTTTCCAAGCCAATCAGAGCTATATATTCCATTCCCTATAGTTTAAACCTTTCCAAGCCAATCAGAGCTATATATTCCATTCAAAATTCATTTTCAAACTCATGACACACAATTTGCACATCTTTGAAATTGTTTTGAGAATCATCTCTAGAGAATTTTTCAAAGGAGCACAACATTAGTACATTTGTCAAAATTTGATGAAGTTATCTGATGGTAAGGGGAGGTCATCGAAAAATACAAGGAAAACATGTAAACTTTCTGGATTTTTTAAAAATCAACATCCATTCATTTGTCATTTGGTGGTTAATATTCAACCATTAGTTGACTATTTATTATATCTTAATCTGTATAACATCAATAGAAATAATGTCGTGTTAGAATACTGAAGGTTGGGAACATAGTTGTTGATCCATTGCAACGTTGTGTAATGCTTTCTAGTGAATGTTGAAAATGTTAACATATTTGAAACTTCGGAATGTATTCACTTGTATATTTCTTATTGTATTTTATTTTACCGCGACGGAAATGTTTATTCCTCCTATCAGGAGAGTCATTAATATAATAAAGACATGTAGATTCATTGAGGTTAACCCTCCATTGTAAGTCGGGGAAATAGTCCCCACAGTTGAGTTATATTAGGGTTATTAGACTCTCTTAGTGAGGTCGGCCCTATAGAGTAATTATCAAGTGGAAAACAAGTATAAATAGAGAGTGAGTGTGACGGAGAGAAACTTCCTATGGCTTGGGGTGTACCACAATAGATAGCTAGACACGAGAAATCAATATTTCCCTAATATGCAGGAGAAACCAAACATCTAACACTAAGGGATATCGAATCGTACCTTGTTCTGGATGATTGAAGTAGATCCTCGTTGACATTTTCAAATTCAAACTTGCTTTAGCAATTCACTCTCAATAATAGCAAATAAGACAATCATGCTATATAATGATGTGTTCGACCTACCCTAGCATATATATTCAACAATGTATAAGTAATTAAACATATCCACGGATTCAATATTTATTCAATTACATATTAATTGGATAGGAAAATATATTTCTATTAATAAAATCAAAGATTACAAGAGTGACAACCTCTATCGGCACATCTACGAACCGGAGAAATAGAGTCCTCCACCTGGTCCACCATCACCTCAATCCTCCATCTCTCAATAGAAAGCTCACAAGAAAAAGGAATCTTGGGAAGTACACAAAGTGCTCCAAAGGGACAAAGGGATGTAGACTCAAGTATAAGCAAACTGAGGATACAATGGACTATAGTTTCTTTTCTCTGAGTCAATGTATCCAACGGGTTCCTATATAGCAATCCAAAAGGAAAATGGAGGGTCAAATATGAGCATTCTTAAGGCATATGGAAGGCCAAGAGCCAGGATCTTCAGACTCATATGAGGAAAATTCCAAAAATGTTTGGACTTATGCACACATCTCGATGTATGTGGGTTTGAGGCTCAAAGTCATGTGTGCACATGAGTATAGGTTTAAAATTCATGTACAACAATAAACATGGGTTTTTAATGGATTACATTGAAACATAAAAGGAGAATACAACTCCGTGTGGTCTAAAGAGTCTACAGAGGGATACGGAAGGCCATAAATATGTGATCACATGTGTGTTAAAATCAGCTATAATAGATGCCCCCTAATGTGTGAGGTCAGAGGGGTAACATGATGGCCAAAATACATTATAAAATCCATCCCATAAGTGGAGTAATGAATACTCAGGTGGAAGAACTAGCCATCCATCAGTATAATACAATGATAAATCTCTGCATGTGACTGCAAATACATGGAGCAATCTCGGATACATAAGAGTACAATGGCCATGAATATGAATGATATACAAAATGTGACATGTGTGGTCATCTCCACATACAATATACAATAGATCAGAATCTCCATAGTGGATGAAGATGTACAATAGATGAAGATCTCCATAGTGGCTGAAGATATTTGATATACACTGGAATCAAATTATGATAGCTGAAATCTCATGAACATTGGCACGATCAAGGAGGTAGCATATATGAAATTCCACCAAGATGGAAGGTCTTGTACACGAAATGCTATGAGTACATGTCCTACTTTGTGAATAGATGTGTCGAGGTTGAACATAGTACTCCATCATCTGATTACCATTCATTGATGTAACCGTTAATAGACACGAGATCACCCACCAATAATGAAAATGGGAATCAAGGTATAGAGTTCAATCTAACAAGTGTGAATAGATGTGTTGATATCAAACACTTGGAAGAATCCATCAATCAAGGGACATTGATGTATTACAAAAATTGTCGATGGTGAGAGAACCTAGCACTAATGACTATAAGTCTCAAGGCACTCAAAGTAGTCTAGAATCCTATTTCGAAATAAATGATCTGATGACAATGGAATGGAATCCGTTGGAAGGAGGGAATTAAGGCATCCCCCATCAACCAACATGAGGTACTCGACAACATTGTATAATGTGGAAGAACATGAACAAGATGTGCACAAACCAGTAATAGTACTAGGAATGGCCAACATGAAAATTCAAGATAGCTGAGGAATGGTCGACTAAGGTTTCAACTTCTGTCTAACAAGAGAAGAAAGACGAATGGTTACTGAAGTTAGGTAACATGGACTCGATATGAAAACTAGGACCTCTATGTGACATAGGAGGCATCAACAGAGGCTCCATAGGGACTAGAATCTTAACGAGTTGGTGGAGATAAAATGAAAGTAATGAGTAAAACTCCTAAAGTCAAACTAATATCCCAACCAATGGATGTGATATACAGTTCTCTATTTGAAGGAAACATGACTCAATTGCTGCCAAAGATAACATCTTTTCCTGTCAGATGTTTGGTTTTTGGATTTTTTTTGGACTTTTTCACATATTTTGAAAATCTTGAAAAAGAATAAAAGTGATTTATAGTACAAATCTATGAGGAGACAAGTGTCAGGGGACAAGAAAACTAGTTCCAAATAGTGGCACATGCTTATGCTCAATGCAAGGATATATGTGTAGGATAACGAAACTCGGGGGAAGGTCTCCTTCCAGTAAAAGGGTTGATCAGGATGCAAAAGATATGTAACTCTGCTTGGCCAGACATGAGACAAGCTTGGGTTATATGGATGATATATCAAAGTCAGGGAGATGGCATAAAGATCATGAAGGCAATCAAAACTCATGAAAATGCGATTACAACTCGATATATACAAGGGAGTCCCAAGGGAAACAGCCAGCATAAAGTCCAAAAGGAGTATGAAGCTCTTGCTCAAGGACATGGCAGCACTAAAAAGGGACTCCCACACCTTAAAGGAGAAATGCCGACATTGAAACCAAATGCAATAAAGGATCTAACTAGGGCACCCATGTATAGGAGAGTTGTACCATTCACACAATACAACTTACAACAGTAGCATGAAGGTTTCATGACATCATGGAATGGATTCATACCTAAGGTGAAAATGAAATGGTCATAAGGTCATGAAAAATGAAAGTGGATGTGAAATCCTAACCTATATGTCGGTTTAGACATGATACATGTAATAGGCATGAACATATCAAAGACTTGGAGAGAGTCTACAAAAAATAAACCCTACATGACAATAATAATAGTCGAAAACACTTGTAAACAATCAGAAAAAGAATCCAAACTATAGGTTGTAGGGAGGATTTATCATGACAACAACATTCAAAGGAAATAGTGTGGTGGACGATGGGACATAAGAAGGAATGTAAGGTATAGACCCAACTTTCACATATCCACTACCACCCTCATCAAGGTGATCGCTAGTGTAAAGATCAAGCTAAGGGAATAAAAATCACCCACAAATGGAGTAGGGGATGGAATGTTACTATTCCCAAATCCATGAGCATGGTAAGGGGATGTGATTCCCCCAAGTTCGACACCAATGTTCATACTAGGAACAAGGACAGGTGACAGGATACTAGGCACGCCAAAAATAAAAGGATCTAAAATCAAGAGAACATATTTATACTCAAGTAAATGCGGTCCAAAAATCCTAGTAGCGCACAAAGAGAAAACTCCTAAGAGATTCTATAGCCAAAATACAAGCAAACCAAGGGGAGTATATGTGAGCTCCCGAATGCAACAGGTATGTCTCACCTAGGAGAGGCTGAAAACTCCCATACAATACAACCAAAGGTATGTGACTAATTATAGTGGCCCTCAGCTTCAACACATATAGCGATTGTGTAGTCTAACCCCTACTTGGCCAGCACAGTCACAAAATAAATTCTGCAAGTGCCCCCTATGATACCTAGGTAAGGAAACTAAGTTCATCCAATATAATCAATGTTTAGGCAGACATTCGTAGGAGGGATTGACCATATGGACCGGGTAGCAAAGCTCGAAGCTCGAAAGAGCCCCCAGATATGAATACGTACATGGAAATATCTCTGGTGCTCACAAAAGTGACCAAGGGCTATCCCAATCACAATCATGCACACTGCCTCATGCTTAACTCCTGTGTAAGAGGAGCATCCTAAGAAACACTAATTATACCAAGGATTTATCACTCTCACCTCGACAGACACCTACCTGTTTTTTTAGTGGTCTTGGAGAATTAACTCATAATGAACTATTCCAAGACCCTATAAACTAACCTTGTTGATGCACCCTATAAAAGAAAAGAGTGTAATTCATTTTATTTAAGTATTTATTTTAGTTGGATGTGATTACTCAAAGGGTAAATGGTCATGCAACTAATGAAGTTATGACTTAGGAGTGAAGTAAAAATGCACACCTAACAAGCAATGCCAAGTGAAATGTGTAGAATGAAGATCAAGGTATGCCACTACATGAGGTGCAATATTTTTCCTTCAAATGTCAATTTAATCCTTCCTATATGAAATATTAAATATATATCTCATCAAAGAAATCCAATGCAAGTACCTCCTTAAGTCCATATGCAAAAGTTGCAACTACTGTGTATTTTTCAGTATAAAATAATGAAAAATGCTATAAAAGTCATTAAAAATCTTAGTCTCTGCAACAAGTATAAAACAGAAGCCCAGCAAGACACCAAGACAAAAAGAGTAATGCACTAATGGAAAAACAAAAAGATAAATGACTCAAACTATTTCAAAGAAAAATCAATGAAAAAAGCAGTTTCTGGTCACGAAAGAAGCAGTCAACAGAAAACATCAGAAGCCAGGAAGACCCAGCCTCACTCACGACTCACTCATCAACTTTCCACAACATGAAACTCAAGTAAAAGGGAGGATGTATGGTATAAATAACAATGGCGTATGTACACAACTTTTGGCTAAAAACCTGCAAGTATACTCGACTTTTGGCCAAAAACCCGCGTATGTATGTGACTTTCAGCCAAAAACCTGTGTATACAAAGAATACAGTGGTAAAAAGTAGGACAGGGGTCAAACTAATATAGGGGAGTGTCAATCGATGAACATGCTACTAAATGCGACATAGAAATGGGGAGAAACAAAAGGCAAGTCAATAAGATCTTGAGCAGATTGTGCCCCCAACCCCAAACAAAAACAAGGAACTTCCCTAGTAGAGTCACCAATTCTGTTACGAAGAAAAACTTCCTATGGCTTGGGGTGTACCACAATAGATAGATAGACACCAGAAATCAATCTGTCCCAAATATTTGAGAGAAACTAAACATATAACGCTAAGCAATATTGATTCGTACCTTGTTTCGGACAGTTGAGGTAGATCGTTGTTGAGATTTTCTGATTCACGCTTGCTTTAGCAATTCACTCTCAATAACAACAAACAAGACAAGCATGCTATATAATGATTTGTTAGATCTACTCTAGAATATATATTCAACAATGTACAAGCAATTAAGCATATCCATTTATTCGATATTCATTTAATTGTACATTAATTGGACAAGAAAAGATATTTCTATTAATAAAATCATATATTAGAAGAGTGACAACCTCTATCAGAACGTCTATGAACCAGAGAAACCGAGTCCTCCACCTGCACCTCCACCACCTCAATCCTCCATCTCTCGATAGCAAGCTCACAAGACAAAGGAAATCTTAGGAAGAACACAAAGTGCTCCAAAGGGACAAAGGTATGCAAACTCAATTATAAGCAAACTGAGGCAACAATGGACTATAGTTTCTTTTCTCTTCAATTCCTCCTCTTTAATGTATCAAAAGGGTTTTTTATATACCACTTCAAAAGGGAAATGAAGAGTTGAATCCAAGCATTCGCAAGGCATATGAAAGGCCAAGAATCAGGATCTTTGGACTCATATAAGGAAAATTCCAAAAATGTTTGGACTTATGCACACATCCCGATGTACGTAGTTTTGAGGATAAAAGTCACATGTACACATGAGTATAGGTTTAAAATTCATGTACAGTAATAAACATGGGTTTTTAAGGGATGATATTGGGACATAAAAGGATAATACAAGTTCATGGCGTCTAAAGAGTATATAGAGAGACAATGAAGCATTAGAGGAAATTTCAATTTAAAATGGGCCTTCCAAAAATAATACAAATTCCGAGTCATCATGTCTTAGCCAATAAAAATGATTTAAAATTCAAAGAGGGAGCACCTCTTAAACAAATTTTTAATATAAATTTGGGGATAAGTATCATAAACAAAACTACTTTTTTGTTCGTATTTCGACATATCTCCCGTGTTTTTACTCAAATTTCGATCGGGAGAGCTCATTGTATGTAGAATTAAATTCCCCATCCAACGAGTACCCACTCAGTAGACTTTTGACAGGCCCCGCTACCCCAAAAACAATAAATACCTGAAAAAATGTGATGATGACATCCTCATCACATTTTTTCAGGTATTTATTGTTTTTGGGGTAGTGGGGCCCATCAAAAGTATCCTGAGTGGGTACTCATTGGATGCAGAATTTAATTCTGCATCCAACAAGCTCTCCCAATTGAAATTTGAGTAAAAACACAGGAAGATATGTTGAAAATACGAATAAAAAATAGTTTTTTATTTTCTTCCTCCAAAATTAATAAATATTATTTTATTATTTTAACTATTATTTTATTAATTTTCCTTAGGAGGCCCATTTTGAAATTTCCTCTAATGGCCATTAATATGTGATCAACCATGTGTGGTAAAATCAGCTATAACAGTGAGACTCTATATTTGACACACTCACTCAATAGTAGTACATGAGTGATAGAGGAGTATCTCACACAAGGGAGAGAGGGAAGATTTGTCATAGATCATCTTCATTTCTTTGGGTTTTAATTTTGCTTTTGGTGCTCATTCTATCTCTGAGAAAGTTGTGTGGTTTTCTCCTTTGTGGTTTCCCCGAGGGGAACTCTTTTTGTCTCTTGTCTCGTGTGATTATTTTTGTGCATGTTAGTTTCTCAAATAAGATACTAGATCATATTTATTAAATAATAAAAATCTAACATGGTATCAAAGCTAACCTAAGAAGAAGACAGTGTGTAGCTACAGGAACTAGGGCTTCCTAGTTGAACTTGTATTCTCTCCATAGATCATCAAGCAAGAAGGGCTAGGATAACTCAACTCACTAGAGCACATCTATTGGTGATATCATTTTATGAATCATATAATTTTTGTTGTATAGATGAAATATAGTTGTAATGGAAGTTAATGGACATTGGGGTCTCATACCTAGAAACCCTAGAAGACTGAATTTAGTAATCCTAGAAATTTTTCTATAATGAAATATTGGAGAAGGATCGGAAGCCTAAAGATTTACAAGTTCAAGAGATATTCTTTATGTACACTATGTAAAACTTTCAGACTCAGATTCCCTATACTCTAGGAGATATGGTTCCACCAAATCACGATTCCAACCTCCTCTAGAATATAATCATAAATGAGTGACCTAGGGAGATTCGCTATATCTCGGGCTAGGAAGGTCCAAACTAAATTTAGAAAGATGGTGCAAATATGGAATGCACTTTAATTTCATTGGTAAAATTTCAGACCCCGAAGATGAAACAATGACACATGGAAGTCCATACAAGTTCAATATCTTGAAAAATCCCTAAAACAATCACCTTAGAAAAATATGAATAAATCCCACTTGGAAAATCCATTTATGCTCTAAACTATGGGGTTGGAAAGGATACTTATCAGGATATCATAGGGAGAATTTTCCTACCTAAATAATTTGAAACTTCGAAGATACAACAAAATCAATATCATTCATTTTTGTAGAAGAAATTGGAAAACTAAGGCATCCCGTTCCAGGAGCTTCCCTCCATTATTTTTAGAAAAAGAGTAAATTGGATAGCTCACCTTGAAGAGGCCCATGTTTCTATCCGATCATAATTTTTAAATTCCAAGTTTTGAAAATTAGGTTTTCTCTAACAAACCCTAGATCAGCCAGCTCTAGAACTAGGATGGACACCTCAAATCAGTAAGATAAAAAAAAATTATATTTACATTTGAGGTTCTCATTTCAAAATAACTAATCACACCAGCTTGATGACAAGCTTGATGAAGCAGGAGACTTCTGAGTATGGAAGTATAGGACCTCTGTGATCCTTGAAGAGATTGACTTGGATCAGTATTTCAGTAATAAATTTCTAGGAGCAAGAGGGAGATGAGGCTAAGGATAGAGCCAAGAGAATCACTACAGATTCTATTAAATATCATCTCATCCCTCATTTGGAATCCTTGAAGACACCAAAAGGAAGTGTCTGATGTTATGATGAAGCAATCGAATAAGAATAAGATATTGTTATAACCACTTTGAATGGCCTCCCATGATCATGGGATTCATTCATTCAAGGACTATGTTCTAGAAGGAAGTGATGACCTTTAGCAGACTTTGGGACGAGTACAAACAAGAACAATCTTGACTCATAATAAGAGAAGAGAAGATGGGAGCAATTGAAGATCAATCTCTCACGATTCAAAAAATATCCCTCAAGCGAGGAGGAATATGAAGGACTCAATTATTGAAGAACCTCTTATACATATTAGCATTTGGATAAGAAAGGATGAATGAAGAAAATGATGAAGCTGAAGGATCAAGAAGGATTCTACCCACAAAAAAAATAAAGATAAGTATTTGAATTGTATTTTCCTATATATCTAGTTGTTTATATTACATTGTTTAGTTGTGAAATGTATTATAATGTCTATATTAATGAACAATATACTACTAATATCCATGTTATGGGTAAGTAACCTAGAGTACTATACAACACTCCATTGCTACTTATCTAGGATGAAACCTCTTTGCTGACATATTGTGATTAGTGCACAATCTCAATAATGTTATGGTAGAGATGGAAGGAATATGGAAAGATTCTATGTATACGAGATATGGATGAATGTTGTATTTGCTAAAATAGTTTTATGATTATATCTTTATGCATAAGAATTTTCCATTACAAATATGCCTTATGAAATGTTTCTAACCATACAATTGGTGCATTTGACTTGTAGGAAAGATCACATACAATTTCCTACAAGAAAAGAAGGATAAGACTTGCTTCGAAGAACAAGTGATGATAGTTCAAGGTTCACTCCAATAATCATACGTGAAGATGAACCAAGAAGCTTCCATAGTGAAATAAAAATATTTAGAAGAATATAAAGAGAACGGTGGATGAAGAATAATCCAAAACGAATAATAGTATGAAGAGACCTCCAAAGAAAGAAAGAGGCCTCAAACACACTCTAGTTATGTTGAGCAAAATCATTGATGCAGAGCCTTCTAGCTATGAATAAGTAGCCAAGAAGAAAGGAAAGGAGAGTACCAGTTCAGAAGAATGATGTCTACGATGCGGTATTGAGCCCTAAAGGGAAGTCCATAGTATCTTTAATATGAATATACAAGATCCAATATGCAGTAGATGGAAACATCATAGGATACAAGGTAATATTCATAGCATGAGGCTTCTCACAGAAAGAAGGGATAGACTACAAAGAGATATTTGCAGCCACTGCGAGTTAAGACACATGACAGGCAGACTCATGTGTGAAAATTAAAGAAGTCCTTGTACGAGCTCAGAAGGAACCCATGGGATAACACATACATGAGGAGCTTGAATATCTCCTAAAGTGATGAATATGTTTACCTTTGTCACAAGGTTGAATATGAAATCCTATAAAGGATGGCAAGCTCAGAGATGGGCACGAGAAGAAATTTTCAAAAATTTCAAGATAGAGGATCTTGGTATCCAATGATAGTAGATGGATACATAAAATATTCGTAGAAAATGAAGCTAATTGTCACTCTAGTATAGAATGTTTCGATACATAGAGTACGAGAGGAAGAGGATAATGATGCTCCACTTCAGAGGGTGTGATTGCACAAGATCCTGAGGTTTGACATGGTACAACAGGATGGACAGCTTACTGATGGCTCTAGGATTTAATGAGAGTAAATTAGATTCCAACCATTGATTTAAGGTTGAAGGTGGAATACCATTGATTCTCTTATTATATGTCGATGACCCGTTCCTGACAGGAAAAGAGGAACTCATTAAAGATGCAAGAAGGATACTTGTTTTCAAGTTCAAGATGAAGGACTTGGGTATGATGCACTACTCTCTAGGCATGGAGGTGTGGAATAGTTTGGATGGAACCTCCCTTGGACAAGGGAAGTATGCAGTATATATCCTAAAGAGGTTTGGGATGATGGACTGTAAGGACATGGACACACCTATGGCATCGAAACTAAAGCTATTGAGGGATTATTCATCAAATACAGTTGATGCCATAATGTATTGTCAGATGATTTGTTCATTAATGTACCTGAAAAATATGAGACGATATATTTTTTTTACTGTGAACACATTGAGCTAGTTCCTGACAGATTCGAGACATGTTCATCTGATTTCTGCAAAGCATATTCTAAGTTACCTCAAGGGTACAATTGATTATGGTCTCAAGTATGAGGTGAATCAGAAGATTAACCTAGAGGGTTATGTGGATTCAGATTGGGAAGGAAGTTCCATTGATAGGAAGAGCGCTTAGGGGTGTGTTGACGGGCGTATTTGACTAATCCCGCAACGGGGGAGACAACCCAGACCGGGATCCTTAGGACAGGCTCCAAGCTGTTTGGGATGGTTGTTCCCGACAGGTTTAAAGGCTCTGTTAGCCTTGAAATTTAAAAGTCTAAAGGTTAAAATTAATGCTACTGATTGTTATTCGGGCCTACACTTAGGATTACTAAGGTTAATTCAGGTTATATATTACAGGATGACAAACTGTTATATTTAACCTACTTAAAGCAATTAATTATAAACACAAGAATAGAAAGATACAAATTAACAGAGTTAATACCCTACATCGATGTATAATATACATAGTGTACAATAATTACAACAGAAATAATCTGAATGTTGGTAATGCCTGCATAAGGATCTGATTCAAATAAATTTTTCGAATAATATAATAAAAAAATTTAAACACATATTATCCTAATCTAACCTCTATCCTGATCAGGAGCAATGAAAAAATTTAACCTGTAATCGATTTATGTTGACAAGGACACTGTATGCAAACATTTGATAATATTTAAAGACATTTAAATATTACAAAACCATACAGAAATCATTACACATTGTATAACAACGATATCAATCATTAATTACAGAACATGACATATCAACAAGATCGAAAACAGTAACAGTAGATACTTGTAAATAATATTTGCACAATTCTTCAAGGAAATTATCACAAGCATTTATAATATAGAAGAACGAGTGGCAAAACCGAAAGACACTATAAATCATATGTAAAGTATAAAAACTGTATATATGTATTAAACATCACCAGTCCAAATGCTGTAGCTACTGACAGTTAACTGTCTCGAGTCACAGATAGATCGAACAGCGGTCTTGTCCTCCCTTTCCCAAACTATCGACCCCTATCACTTATGCTATATTCCCTATAAATACATTTTAATTTTCCCAAAATAAAACCTTCTAAGAGCTGGAGATAATAAACATTGAAATCCTTAACCGATTTCGCATAAAAATGACAAGTGGGAACGTGTCATTTTTGAGCATATGCGTGAATACTTAGTCCATAACAGGAGATCGAGGAAACAGATAAGGTAATGGCACCTGGAAAACAGTCCCTACAAGATCGATTTGCTTCCAGATATAGAGGGATCATCCATACAACCGAAAACATCAAAATCGGGGAAGGAAAATATTCATGATACCACCTGCGATGCAAGACAAAAGAAACATAATTAAAATGTAATTGAAATAGAAAAAAAAATAAAATAATTAATAAATAATTTCACACTCATCAAATACCTATAAATAAAACTTGATCATCAAAAATTCAAACCTGATATCAAAATAACACACCGCCAAAACACTACAAATTTACTGGAGCATTAAAGACCTGGATATTCACCCTACTTGAATGACTCGGTGAGGGAGCAACCCTGAACTGCATGAGTGCAATCTGAGCATTAAGCTCACGAACCTTTTCTTCATTCTTGTCATTTTCATCCTGCAATTTGAGAACCCTCCTAATCAACTTATTCTTATGATTTCTCAATCGGAGGAGCTGTTGATCATTCGCATTAACTTTCTCCTTTAACATAGCATTTTCAGTCTTTATTTAATCCCGATTCACTGCCATCTCACCTACCCTATCCTCCATACTACAAATTTTATCCAACAGTCGATTAATAAACAAAGGATGAGCCATATCTGCAATGCAATAAACACCAGGTGCATTTGTGTGCACAGGCTTTTCTTTAGTCGGAGCATTAACAAACGAATCCTCTTGCACCTCTTTGTCGAGCACAGGAATATCCTTATCAATAACAGGAAGAGTCTCATTGACAGGAATCGAAACAACTTTAGGATGAACGACATTACCATCAATAGGCGAAGGGATATCAAATTATTCCTCATCTAAAACAACCGTTTCCACCTGAACATTGTCAATCATGGGGGTTTTGACAGACGTAGTTTTCGCCATGCTCCTGGTGAATCTGCCAACCAATTTAGCCTTGGGATGATTTCGTCCACGATTGCCAATTTTATCAATACTGTTTTCGGGTGTAATTGGTGACAAAGGTGAAACTCTCCTCACGCGCTTAGACCTTAACAGAGTGTCAGTGCTTTCAACTGGATTGGCCATGGGAGTTTCACAGGGTTCAGGGCTCATACGGCCAAGACTTGACAAAGGTTTGCGTAGAGAAGGGACTGAGATTGAACTCGGATCTTTGTGTTTGCTGCAATCATCAGGGTTGTCAAACATGTAGTGACAAAATGAGGAAAAACCGTTGGACTCTACAAATTCCTCCCATGACCGACCCAACTTCAACAACTCATTATCAATCAACATGCGAACCAACCCATGATGAAAGAGGCTGTGACTGACGTGTTTAGGGAATTTTCTAATCGCATTGGACATTTTGAACATGCTATGTAAAAGATAATAAGGCAAATTTAATGGAAACCCTATAAAAATAAACATGAGCCGGAGGTGATATACATACGCTGACGATAACTGGCCTTCACGGGTCAAGTAACGGTGAATCAAATCAAGGACAGGACACCATTCTTCCTTGAAATACTTACGGGCCACTCCAGTTCGAAAAGAGACTTCCTAAGCAGGGTTTGTAAACAAATGCTACCATTCTGTTATATTCATCTTCTAGTATTTGAACCATCTCTGACCAGTCAGGGACAAACCTGTTGCGGCCGATATTGACCGTTCATCAACTCGAAACCGAAGATCACCAACTTCTGCTTGAAAATCAACTAGGGAGAGATCAAAAACCCTAGTAACTTTAGGGTTCGATTCATAGAATTTATTCAAGAACGGCATCAACCCTATATCCTTGACCTTTACTGCGAGCTCAGAGTCCGAATTTAACAAGGTCATTTCATAGGGTTCAACCCTTACTACAGGTGCCATCACTGGCTGATTCCAGGTGCGTAACCGCACACAAAATAGGTACCAGAGCTTGTCAAGAGACAGAACATGAGATCGTGAGCACTTGGAATAAAGGCTAAGCAAAACTAGGTGATGAACAGGATGAGCCATGCATAAATGCAGGATATACCCCTACGGGTTTGGCATGAATGAAGACATCGGAACTCGAAGTGGTAATCGATTGATGACACAAATGACGGTTGAAGAACCTAAACAACTGATATTATCATGATTTACCCTGAATTGAATGATAGGAGGCCCTTCGCTGTACGTAGAATAGGTGTTCCATTGGAAGGCATCCATGACGAGGGATACGTACCAAGACTTAAACGCGATAGATAGGTCAAGTACCAGCGTCATGATAACATGCTGGCTTCACAATAGGTGAATCAGGATAGAGGATGTGACATAAATCAACCCGATGATAACCGTAATACATGCACCCCTACCATGGATTTGACCTACCTTATTAAAGGTGGCGGATAAATAATCATAATTACAAACCATTAAACCAAGAATCGACTTTGCAAAACATATCATATAATAATGATCGGCATAGATATTCGTGGTAATGTTGAACATGGCTTGAGAACTTAGGATATGTCAGAAATGGTTTGTAACACATTTGGCTTACGTACTCTAGGTCTTGACCAAAATCACCATGAACCAACCATTGATAATATTTGAACCCTAGCAATAATGAAAATAACAAAATCAACAAAATCAATTCGTAATGTTTTGGATTAATTTCTAGATTAGGATAAGACGAAGGATATAGAAATCATTAATATTTATCCTTAATTGCAAACCCAAAATCATTAGTGATGATTTTGTTAAATATTCTATAGTTGCAAAGGTTCCTTTAAATACAACGAATTTCCCCAATTCAGTAGCTGACAAAATGGCATTATTTCAGTAGCTGTAATTCTTCTTTATTTTCCATTGAGAAATTCGAACATTTCATCAAACAAAATAGAATTTTGTTAGATGAAATAATGTTTTTTAAAGGCTGTTGAGCCAGGGCACAACAGATGGCAACAAGCTGGGCGAAACAGTTATCTCTGCCTCTTAACATGAAATCATGCACATAAAGAAATTAAATCCTTAATACAAGCCATTATAAAAAGATCACTGTTTTAACATTTCAAACAAATTCAAGTATTTCACAGTTCTAAAACTTACCAGAAAATTACAGTTTCAGCGATTTGTTTGATAAAATCAGGTCTCTAACAGAAATCAGTCCTTAAAGAGTAAGACAGTAAATGGCTTAGTTTTAAGGATAAAATCTCAATACCACAAGCATGGCCCTGCTGCCAGCAGGCATTCATAGCCTCGACAGGGTTTCTTCGAAACCCTCAGAACACTAGTATCCTATCTACTAGTTATATATGTACAATTATGGTCGGGAGAAACCGTTACCACTATTTTCTTTTAATTTTATTCCTCATGAAGGCCATGGTTCAGGCTTGGTAACCAAATAGTAACCATGTCAGTCACCAGTTTGCATTACAGTAAAATGAACCGGCTCGTGATGAGACCTTTCACCCCTCATATTTTTCCGTCCAAGGGTCATTTCCCAGGCTTGGTGACCAGAGACGATAATGTTACTGGAAGCAAACCTATGATCCTGAGCAGATCAGCTCGTGATGAGACTTTATGTCCTTCAGATTTTTGCATATGTTCAAGTCCCTCCTTGTCCAGAACATAATTATTATTAATCTCAAATGAGACTATCTTAGCAGATAGGGAGGCGAATCTGATCCTCTTTATGAGAAGAGATGGCGTAAAATATTTAAATAGGTAACTTTACCAATTACTGTCCAAATCCCATCGGGCAAATCTTTGCAGATACTGATATACTTAATTAATATTAACATGGTTTGAGCTTTTTCTGGTAAGATCTAGAACAATGAAAACACCATTCTCTGTTCAAGAAGCCAAAATAGAATGAATTTTCCAGGATAATAATGTCGTTGTGCATAACTTACAGATAAATGACAGAACTTAAAATGAGCCATCAGTTCAAGGTTTGATGAATTTACCAGGTTGATAACACACAAACAAAACAACAAATAAATCAAAAGGGCAACAGAATAATATGCATCAAGCAAACACACCACACAGGTATATACAAGATGATCCCTTGAGGGGGATCAGCAAAAGTATCTCTTAATTAGGTGACCATTTACTGGAAGGTTGTCAATGTCTCCTTCCAGTGTTTGTAACCTGAAAGTACTAGGACCAAGTTTTTCTGTAATAATAAATGGCCCTAGCCACAGGCCTTGGAACTTTGTGTGTTTTCCTTTATCTTCGTGTTCCTTGTCCCATTTCAATACTAAGTCACCTACTTCCAAATCCCGACTGACTGACTTCCTGAGGTCAAACCAACGCTTCACAGTATGCTGGTGTTTCTCAAATTTTTTTCTAGCTAACTCCCTATCTTCCTCCAGTTTCTGCAAGGTGTTAATTCGATGCTCCATGGCAGAACATGGTACCTCCTGTACTGAATGGGCAAGATGTAAGGAGGGTAAGAACAAATGAGGGGGAAAGATGGCTTCTTTACCATACACCAGGAAAAAGGGAGAGTTTCCTATAGCAGCTTTAGGAGTTACCCTGTCAGCCCACAAAGCATTTGACAGAGTAGTATGCCAATTCCTATGATGGTTAGCCACAGTACGTTTCAGAATATTGATCATATTTTTATTAGAGGATTCTGCTAACCCATTACCCTGAGGGTAATAATTAGCTGAATATTTCAACTTTATACCCCTATCCAATGCATACTCAGTTAATTTTGTAGAGGAAAAATAAGTTGCATTGTCAAATATTAAAGATTCTGGAACACCAAATCTGGTAATAATAAAAGAATCAAGGAAAGACATCACCTGTTCTGAATTGACTACCCTCAAGGGGATGGCTTCAACCCATCTAGTGAAGTAGTCTGTGGTTGTTAGAATATATTTATGTTGTTGTGAAGAGGCTGGTGTGATTCGTCCAACAATATCCAGATCCCATTGCTGAAATGGGACTTCGATGATAACCAGCTGGAGGGGTAACGCTATCTTATTTAGTCTACCTCCTGCTCTCTGACATTCTTAGCACTTCCTGGAGAAAGAATATGCGTCTTTGAACAATGTGGGCCATTAGTACCCAGCTTTAAGTATCTTGTGGGCAGTAGTTTCTCCGCTAAAGTGTCCTCCAGCTGGTCCTGCATGTAGTTGAGATAACACATTATCAGCCTCATGTCCTTCTAGACAACGAAGGAGAACTCCTTCGAAATTCTTTCTAAACAAAATATTATCAATAAGCTGATAAGGTGCAGATTTCAATCTTAAATCCCTCTTATGACGTGGGTCTAAATGTTCAGGGGCAGTCCCATGCAATGAGAAGAACTTAATATCGTCATACCAAGAATCATGAGGAGTGGAGACTGGAAAAACTTCCCTTTCAAATAAATAAGGTTCACTAAAGAAGTGCAGATCAGGATCATAATTGTCCGTAGACCCAGCTGCTAGCTTGCAAAGTCCTTTCCCCCTGACAATCCTTAAAGGTTTTATTTCCAGGTCGTATTCCTGAAGTGCTGTGACCCAATGTGCTCTTTTTTCACCAAGATCCTTCTGTACCAAGAGATTTCTAACTGCAGAATATGGTACAACGACTTTGATGTGGGACTTCAGTAAGTAAGGCCTGAAATGTTTACCAGATTTGAAAACAACGAAAGCTTGCTTGTCCACTTCTGGGTAATTCAATTCTGCACCGTTGAGACCAGAACTCATAAAAGCGATAGGAGCTTCATTATTTTCCTGGTTTTTCTGTGTCAGAACAGTAGCATAAGAAGAATCAGAAGCAAACGTATACAAAATGAAAGGTTTGGAAAAATCTGGGCTAGTGAGAGTGGGAGCTTCAGCAATAGATTTTAAGATGTCATGAAAAGATTGCTTCTAATCAGTGTTCCATTTAAACTCAGCATCCTTTCTTATCATTTTCTGAAGCGACCGAACAATTTCCGTAAACCCAGGAATAAATCTAGAAACAAAATTTATCTTTCCAAGAAACGACTGCATGGACTTCTTTGAGTGGGGCATCGAAATCTGTGATATGGCACTGGTGCGTTCTGGGTCAATATTGATGCCTTGTTTAGAAACAACAAAACCCAGCAACTTACCTTCTGTTACTGAAAAGATAGACTTCTTAGGATTTAAAGAAATCCCATACTTCCTGCAACGCTCAAAGACTCTCTTGAGATGAGTTAAATGATCAGTCCTATTTTTTGAAAAGACGGTAACATCATGAAGATAAATAACGACAAACTTACCAATCATACCTCTGAAGGCGATGTCCATTGCCCTCTGAAATGTTGCTCTGGCATTTATGAGACCAAATGGAATTTTCCTGTACGCATAGGTTCCCCAAGGCGTCCTAAAAGTTGTTTTCAATTGGTCAGCTTTGGATACCAACACTTGGTTGTTTCCTGAAAAACCATCTAGTAGTGAAAACATTTCATATCCAGAGACATGTTGTAAAATTTTCTCCATTGGAGGAACAGGATAATTGTCCTTATCAGAAACCTTATTCAGGTTTCGGAAGTCGACACATAACCTGATGTCACCATTTTTATTCCTCACGGGTACAAGATTTGCTACCCACTGTGCATGCCGAACAGGGAAAATTATTCTGGCGGCAAGGAGTTTATTTAGCTCCTTTTTGACAACTGGTTCTAGGCTGGGGTGCATTTGCCTCAATTTTTGTTGAAAAGGCTTAGCCTCCGTTTTCATAGGAATGACATGTTGCATGATATTAGGCTCGAATGTTTTCAGGTCATCATATGTCCATGCAAATATGTCTTTAAACTCATTGAAGAGTTTAATGAAGGCTGTTTTTTCCTGGGCAGTACATGTACTGCCCAGATTTACACATTGAGGGTTTTGCTCAGTTCCTAGATTCACAATGTCATATTGCATGATGGAGCTATTATTTTTACAATTCCTTGTAGCTTTAAATTTATCCCTTAAGTCATAGAATTTCTCAAGTTTGATTACTGATCTAGGAAGAGCACTAACCTGATCGAGAGATTCCTGAATTGAACAAGGCTTATGGATTACCGCAAAATTGTGTAGATCCTCATCGTGAGTCATCTCGTCCAAAACCGCATCCTTAAAAGTATCTTTAAAAGTCAGAAAACCGATCAATTGCTGGTCATCATTGAAGACTCTCCAATTTTCTATGTTGTCAGGTATAGAAGGTCTGAACAGCAATTCAACCGAGAAAGCATCAGTAAGGATTCCTTCAGATGGAATCAATCTTGAAGCAACATTAGCTAAAAGATCAGCTTCCTGATTTAGATAACGGGGGATGGAACTTATGTTAAATGCTTCAAATGCTAATAGTAAATTCCATACCTCAGCTTGATAATTTCTCAAGTGTCTAGCTATGCAGTGTATTGTATTACGTACCTGACGAACAATAATCTCAGAATCTCCTAAGACTACCAAGGCTTTGGCTCCCAAGTCAATCGCTTTCTTCAGCCCTTGGATGAGGGCTTCGTATTCAGCGATGTTATTGGTGTAATCGAATTCTAATCTGCAAGCAATGAAGTACCTTTTCCCGTAAGGATCAATCAGTAAGCATCCTGCACCAGCTCCTTCTTTTGACTTGGAACCGTCAAAGTAAAGAGACCAAAAACCGTCATTGAGATCTAAATGTTGTGTATCTAGGGATGGAATTTCAGCTGGGCCTTGTGTAAAATGACAAATTTCAGACTGCTGATTTGAATCTGGAATTTCTGAAATTTCAGCCTCCAAGTTCCCAAAAAATGAGTCAGCCATGTAGTTACCCATTATGGTATCAGTGAACAAGACTGGTTCATTTGAGTCATCAATTTCAGTGACGGTATGCTTCATATACCGTTCTCGATCGATTCTGATTTTATTCGGGCGACCTTTGTGAGATATCCACAAGTGCGACCAGTCTGTCGCAAAATATCCATCAAGTTTTTGTGACCAATCCCTGCTAAGAAATAAACCATATGCTTCTGGGATGTCGGCAACAATAATATCGATGATAAAGTGAACTTGAGGATTCGAAGCCAATCTTATCAGCACCTGCTTCAACTTACCTATTAATTTTACATTTGAACAATCAAGTTGTACAATACTTGTATCACATGGTTCAGGGACAGCATTAAGTTTTTTACATACAGAGTAAGGCATCACATTCTTGGAGGCCCCTGATTCTATCATACAGTTATGCACTTTACGATTAAATATTTCAAATGTAAGTAAAAAGGGCGGAGTTGAAGAATCAGACTTATTTCCTATGGATGATGCATTAACTGAAGCCTTTTTTGAGTTATCCTTATTAATGGCAGAATTATTTTGATTGGAAGGAGTCTTACCATATTTACTTGGGCAAACTCCTTGCACCATTTTATCTCAAATCACAGGTATCTTTATGAGTTCATATAGGGAGATATTGGCTCTGCTTTTCTTTAAGTCTTCGATCAAGTCGTATTCTAACTCAAGGGAATGTGCAGACTTACTATTTGCAGATTGATCTTTATCTTTGACAACTGAACTATTATCTTTAACAGTTGTAGCAGGTTCACCTGGGGTTTGGTCTTTTTTACTTCTGGTGTTGTACTAGTGCTGATTTAGATTGACAACAGCCACATCTTCATCATCAGTTAATTCTGAGGTGTCCCAGAAATGACTGCTGACATGGGGTGCTTTATCGTCATTGCCATCATCTGTTTTTTGGTTATCTTGAGAACTCTGTCCAGAAGACTGAGTTTCATTTTCAGTAGATGTTTCTAGATCTGAAAATATTGATTTGAGGAAGCTGTTAAGTTCCTCAACGCTGTTAGCTTCAGAGGGTAGAGTTTGTTTCGCAGCTGAATTTTGAAAAGGTTTTCTGAAAAACTGTTTAGGTGGTTCTTTGTTTGTGGTATTTTCAGAAGTACCCTTTTTTAAATATATGATTTCATTAGACAGTTTTTTAATGACTCTTTGTAAACTGTCAAGATCTAAGGCATCTTGGCCCCTTTTGTCAGAGCTTTTGGCAGGACTGTCAGTCTTCTTCCGAGAAGAAGATGTTGAATCGTTATCTACTCCGGGATTTACTTTTGTGGCATTCGCATCCTTTTCGACTTTAATTGCTTCTTCAAAGTTTTCAGCAAGGGTAAGTTTGGATTTTTGCCTGACAAACATGGATATTTTTCTCGGTAAGGCTGAAGTGTAAAATTCAATAGTAACGTCCTCAGTTGGCCTTGAGGTAGCAGGAATCCTATTTCTTAAAGTTAGAAAACGCTGGTTAAAATCTTAAACCTTTTCTTTGGGTTCCATGCGAATTCTAGACAATTCTGAGACTAAAATAGCAGGAGTCTTGTCATCTCCAAACTTGCTTGTAAATGCAAATCAAATTCATTCCAGCTAGTAATGGAACCAGCTGTAAGTCAAAAATACCACATCGATGCTTTTCCCTCAAATGTATAAGGGAAAAGCCGACAGACCACATCTTCATGTTCAACATCCAAGAGTCGAACTGCCAACATAAACTTCTTGACATGATCTTCCGCTGGCTCTTTCAAATCAGGGTTGAACTTAGGAAGTAATTTCTCAGGATGTTTAGGTAAAGGGTGCTGAACGCCAGGGACGGCCACTGCATCCTGAGCTAGCCATGGCATATTAGCATTGGGGTTTGGGGGATTTGTAGCTGCCATGTTTCTTGGAGTTGGAGGCGGTGAAGGTGGTGTTTGTAAAACACGAGGAGGCGATCGAGGCGGCGATGGTGGTTGTCCAGTCCCTCCTGAAGAAGGTGGTCCTGAAGAAGAGGAAGGCTGGTTGGTACCTCTAAGAGATTGTTGTATGTGAGGATCGGGATGGGAACCTAAAGGCTGTTCTTGTTCTCCCAGAACAGATTCCGGATGACGAGTACGAGGACGTGTAATCTGCGGAAGAGGTAATTCAGTGGGCTAGTGCCCGGTGAGATTCGAATAAGCCCTAGTTAAAATTCTACAAGATTCGTTTATGGCTTGATCGTACTGGTCGATTTCTTCAGGTAAGTGAATACCAGGAGAGTTGAACTGAGAAATTAAATTTCGAACAGAGTCTCTCACTGGGGTTTCGTTCACTCGTGATGAACGGTGAGAGTGTGGTTGTGCAGTAGATTGTATTTGAGGGGTGGTAGGCTGATTAACTTTGTTTACAGGGTTGTTTTCATCAGCCATTGGCTTACACCGGCCCTCCTTCTAGCGCCATTGTTGACGGATGTATTTGACTAAGCCCGCAACGGGGGAGACAACCTAGACCGGGATCCTTAGGACAGGCTCCAAGCTGTTTCGGATGGTTGTTCCCGACAGGTTTAAAGGCTCTGTTAGCCTAGAAATTTAAAAGTCTAAAGGTTAAAATTAATGTTACTGATTGTTATTCGGGCCTACACTTAGGATTACCAAGGTTAATTTAGGTTATATATTACAGGATGACAAACTGTTATATTTAACCTACTTAAAGCAGTTAATTATAAACACAAGAATAGAAAGATACAAATTAACAGAGTTAATACCCTACAGCGACGTATAATATACACAGTGTACAATAATTACAACAGAAATAATCTGAATGTTGGTAATGCCTGCACAAGGATCTGATTCAAATAAATTTTTTGAATAATATAATAAAAAAATTTAAACACATATTATCCTAATCTAACCTCTATCCTGATCAGGAGCAATGAAAAAATTTAACCTGTAATCGATTTATGTTGACAAGGACACTGTATGCAAACATTTGATAATATTTAAAGACATTTAAATATTACAAAACCATACAGAAATCATTACACATTGTATAACAACGATATCAATCATTAATTACAGAACATGACATATCAACAAGATCGGAAACAGTAACAGTCGATACTTGTAAATAATATTTGCATAATTCTTCAAGGAAATTATCACAAACATTTATAATATAGAAGAACGAGTGGCAAAACCGAAAGACATTATAAATCATATGTAAAGTATAAAAACTGTATATATGTATTAAACATCACCAGTCCAAACGCTGTAGCCACTGACAGTTAACTGTCTCGAGTCACAGATAGATCGAACAGAGGTCTTGTCCTCCCTTTCCCAAACTATCGACCCCTATCACTTATGCTATCTTCCCTATAAATACATTTTAATTTTCCCAAAATAAAACCTTCTAAGAGTTGGAGATAATCAACATTGAAATCCTTAACTGATTTCGCATAAAAATGACAAGTGGGAACATGTCATTTTTCAGCATATGCGCAAATACTCAGTCCATAACAGGAGATCGAGGAAACATATAAGGTAACGGCACCTGGAAAACAGTCCCTACAAGATCTATTTGCTTCCAGATATAGAGGGATCATCCATACAACCGAAAACATCAAAATCGGGGAAGGAAAATATTCATGATACCACCTGCGATGCAAGACAAAAGAAACATAATTAAAATGTAATTGAAATAGAAAAACAAATAAAATAATTAATAAACAATTTCACACTCATCAAATACCTGTAAATAAAACTTGATCATCAAAACTTCAAACCTGATATCAAAATAACACACCGCCAAAACACTACAAATTTACCGGAGCATTAAAGACCTAGATATTCACCCCACTTGAATGACTCAGTGAGGGAGAAACCCTGAACTGCATGAGTGCAATCTGAGCATTTAGCTCATGAACCTTTTCTTCATTCTTGTCATTTTCATCCTGCAATTTGAGAACCCTCCTAATCAACTTATTCTTATGATTTCTCAATCAGAGGAGCTGTTGATCATTCGCATTAACTTTCTCCTTTAACATAGCATTTTCAGCCTTTATTAAATCCTGATTCATTGCCATCTCACCTACCCTATCCTCCATACTACGAATTTTATCCAACATTCGATTAATAAACAAAGGATGAGCCATATCTGCAATGCAATAAACACCAGGTGCATTTGTGTGCATAGGCTTTTCTTTAGTCGGAGCATTAACAAATGAATCCTCTTGCACCTCTTTGTCGAGCACAGGAATATCCTTATCAATAACAGGAAGAGTCTCATTGACAGGATTCGAAACAACTTCAGGCTGAACGACATTACCATTAATAGGGGAAGGGATATCAAATTCTTCCTCATATAAAACAACCGTTTCCACCTGAACATTGTCAATCACAGGGGTTTTGACAGAAGTAGTTTTCGCCATGCTCCTGGTGAATCTGCCAACCAATTTAGCCTTGGGCTGATTTCATCCACGATTGCCAATTTTATCAATACTGTTTTGGGGTGTAATTGGTGACAAAGGTGAAACTCTCCTCACGCGCTTAGAACTTAACGGAGTGTCAGTTCTTTCGACTGGATTGGCCATGGGAGTTCGCAGGGTTCAGGGCTCATACGGCCAGGACTTGACAAAGGTTTGCGCAGAAAGGGGACTAATATTGAACTCAGATCTTTGTGTTTGCTGCAATCATCAAGGTTGTCAAACATGTAGTGACAAAACGAGGAAAAACCGTTGGACTCTACAAATTCCTCCCATGACCGACCCAACTTCAACAACTCATTATCAATCAACATGCGAACAAACCCATGATGAAAGAGGATGTGACTGACATGTTTAGGGCCTTTTCTAATCGCATTGGACATTTTGAATAGGCTATGTAAAAGATAATAAGGAAAATTTAACGGAAACCCTATAAAAACAGACATGAGCCGGAGGTGATATACATACGCTGACGATAACCAGCCTTCACAGGTCAAGTAACAGTGAATCAAATCAAGGATAGGACGCCATTCTTCCTTGAAATACTTACGGGCCACTCCAGTTCGAAAAGAGACTTCCTAAGCAGGGTTTGTAAACAACTGCTACCATTCTGTTATATTCATCTTCTAGTATTTGAACCATCTCTGACCAGTCAAGGACAAACCTGTTGCGGCCGCTATTGACCGTTCATCAACTCGAAACCGAAGATCACCAAATTCTGCTTGAAAATAAACTAGGGAGAGAGAAAAAAACCTAGTAACTTCAGGGTTCGAGTCAGAGAATTTCTTCAAGAACGACATCCACCCTATATCCTCGACCTTTACTGCGAGCTCAGAGTCCAAATTTAACAAGGTCATTTCATAGGGTTCAACCCTTACTACATGTGCCATCACTGGCTGAGTCTAGGTGCATAACTGCACGCAAAATAGGTACTAGAGCTCGTCAATAGACAGAACACGAGATCGTGAGCACTTGGAATAAAGGCTAAGCAAAACCAGGTGATGAACAGGATGAGCCATGCATAAACGCAAGCTATACCCCTGCGGGTTTGGCATGAACGAAGACATCGGCACTCGGAGTGGTAATCGATTGATGACACAAATGACGATCGAAGACCCTAGACAACTGATATTATCATGATTTACCCTGAATTGAATGACAGGATGCCCTTCGCTGTACGTAGAACAGGTGTTCCATTGGCAGGCATCCACGACGAGGGATACGTACCAAGACTTAAACGCGATAGACAGGTCAAGTACCAGCGTCATGATAGCATGCTGGCTTCGCAATAGGTGAATCAGGATAGAGGCTATGACATAAATCAACCCGATGATAACCGTAATACATGCACCCCTACCATGGATTTGACCTACCTTATTAAAGGTGGCGGATAAATAATCATAATTACAAACCATTAAACCAAGAATCGACTTTGCAAAACATATCATATAATAATGATCGGCATAGATATTCGTGGTAATGTTGACCATGGCTTGAGAACTTAGGATATGTTGGAAATGGTTTGTAACACATTTGGCTTACGTACTCTAGGTCTTGACCAAAATCACCACGAACGAACCATTGATAATATTTTAACCCTAGCAATAATGAAAATAACAAAATCAACAAAATCAATTCGTAATGTTTTGGATTAATTTCTAGATTGGGATAAGACGAAGGATATAGAAATCATTAATATTCATCCTTAATTGCAAACCCAAACTCATTAGCAATGATTTTGTTAAATATTCTATAGTTACAAAGGTTCCTTTAAAAACAATGAATTTCCCCAATTCAGTAGCTGACAAAATGGCATTGTTTCAGTAGCTGTAATTCTTCTTTATTTTCCATTGAGAAATTCGAACATTTCATCAAACAAAATAGAATTTTGTTAGATGAAATAATGTTTTTTAAAGGCTGTTGAGCCAGGGCACAACAGGGTGCTGCTTCAGTATGGGATTAGGTGTGATCTCTTGGTTTAGCAGGAAGAAATCCTGCATGGCGCTGAATATAGCAAAGGAAAAATATGTTTCGACTTGCTCAGATATCTATGAGGTAGTATGTTTCTTATCTAAATAAAGGTATATCATGAATATAATGAAAGTTTTCATGATATATTCGAATGAATATGTATTCAAAGAATTTATTTTTCCAATAATATTCAAATATGTTAATTTAATTATGTTCTTCCCTAGAATAATTAATTTGATCTTCAAATATACAAGTGAATACATTTCGAAGTTACAAATACATCAATACTCCCTCTTAACTAGGAATGTATTCTCTTGACATAGATCATCAGCACAAGTCTTCATTATTGAATCCTCATCATCATTGTTGTTTCTATCTTGAGCAAATGATTCTATATCTCAAATATACTCGTCATAGGAATTTCTATAGAACCAACCATTTTTCATGCTCGATGTGGGACTAGGTCAACAATTGTTGGAGTTCTTATGCATACATTATTTATAAATATGTGATATTTAAGATATATTTTGGATATTTTTCCATAATTTTGAGAGCAGAAATTTTGATAACGTCTATTTTTCAAGAATAAAATAGATTTGTTTTAATCATCAATTTCATTAGAAACAATGGATCCACAATTTCACTTGATATTAATATAGAGATTAATCTATATTGGTAGGGAATAATGAAAGATAACATCAGTATAGAAGAAAAATAAACTATGCTTGATAAGTTCTTGATGGATTCCTTGGAAAACGGTATAAACACATGTTATTCACTTTACGCTCAATGTAGGGCCTTATTTCACAAGAGAATTTTGATAAAAAAATAATTGAAAAGCATTGGAGGAAATATGTAAACATTGAAGGTAGGAATGAATACCATCAGTTAGTAAGGAATATATATCCATTATATGTTTGTATATTGACCATATTTGTAAAATTTTATATTGTTTTAATTTTTTATTGCACAATAAATTTTCACTGACTATTTGTAGTTATAAAGACAAGACCCAAGAGGTTTCTAACATCAGAAAATCTGCCAAGTACTAGTAAATATAATGTTGTAAAAGGTCAACATAGAGTGAATATTGAAGATCATGTTAATTATCCTATGGAAGAAGATAATTAAATTAACATAGTTGAATATGACTGGAAAAATAAATTATTTGAAGACATAGTCGTTCGAATAGATTAGGACAACTTTCATTATATTCATGATACACCTTTACTTGAAAAGGAAGAGAAACAACTTTTTGAATTCCTAAGATCAAACATGCTCTCTCATACATTATTCTTGGTGAACTTAAATAGTTTGAATGGCTTGTGAGACACTTATATGACATAGATCCTAAGGTATGTTTCATTACATTGTCATAAAGGATTACCTTTTTCATGTATTTTTTGTTAATTGATGTCATGTAAAATAATAATGAAATATTTATGATTAATGTTCTCTAAACTAACTAGCTATTTTGTATGTTGTATATTTTTAGGTGAATGTATGTTACCCATGTCAAATATTTTACCTCACACATACTGATATTTTTCTTCCATGATGAAAGATATTGGAATGGATTATCAAGCAATTGATGCATGTCCTAATGGTTATTTATATTATGGACAATGTGCATTGAAAAAAATTCCTAGAATGCCATATTAGTACATATCAAATTGATCAAGTAACAAAATAGGTTCCTAATAAATTTCTTTGTCATATTCTCATAATTCCACATTTGCAATGATTGTAAAGGTGTGAAAACATAACACAATTTACATATTACAATGCACTTAAGATAAGTATAGTTGGTGTTATTCAAATTATTGTAGATGGTTATGAATTTAGGGACATCCAAGAAAAATGGCCAATTTTAAAAGAAGAGCCTCATAATGTTACAATTTGATTGGAACTAACAATGTCAATCCATTTGGAGAGATACCGTCTATTAACTGAGTTTGGAAAATTTTTGTTATCAACAATAACATTCCTCCTCGGATATTAATAAAGAGGGAGCACATAATTTTTGTGATAATTGTTTCATGTATTTGTTTACAATAAATTTTTCAACATAATATTTCATTTCTCTTAGTTATTGCATATTATTTAATATTTTTTCCCGAATATATACATATCATAGTAATTATGTTTATTTTAGAAACATTAGATAAGTAACAAGTTAAACATATCAATTCATATATTGATCCTCTTAGGAACAAGCTACTATAGTTATTGGTTGGAATCACTCTTTATGATTTCTCTAAGCTAATAGGGGAAAATGAATTTCAATTCCATGGAATACCTCTATTGAGAATTCATGATGCCATGAGGCTAGCACATTTTTATGTTATGTGACGGTCCATTACACTTTAATAGTATAAAATTTTGGGAAGATTTCATGCATTTGTTTAAGTTATCCCTTCAAACACACTCACACACACATAATTGGAATTAGTCTATCATTTGTTGGTCTTAAAACAAAGGGTAAATTTGCATATCTAGGTTATGGTCCCAAGTTGAAATTCCATCATTTAAAAAGTTTAGAAAATGAAGTGTTTGATGATTATAGGTAGTATCTAAAAACCATATGTATCCAACCACTACAAAACAAATTTTCAATTAGAAGGAAGAAACTAGATTTAAACAATAAAGAATGACATCCCACCTATGGAAGTTGGAATATAATACAAATCATCAAGGAATGAAAATCATTTATGTATTATATATGTAATGTTTGGAATATTTATTTTATTGCATTGCATTTATCGTAGCTCACAATTATTGTTCTACAATGTCCCTAAATTTTGAAAATATAAAAATATAAAATTTTGTAGGCTAGTTAATTACTACCTATTCTGGAAATTAATTCATCTTGTGCAGAATATGTCGATCTTTGTTTTAGACACTAAAGTGTTGTAAGCTGTCCTTATCATTTCTAGATGTTTTCGCATGTAGTTGTTCATGTAATTATGCACTATGTTTATTTTACTTGAATTGGTTTAAATGATTACTCTCATAGTGTTTTACTACTTAACATGTATTTGCCTAGTTATGTCTTACTTCATGGATATATATTTCATTCATTGTTTATGGATTTAATTATGGAATTCCTGACTTCTGTTTAACTGTCAAAGGGGTGGAGTGGAAGGATTTGTATCCTTTACAGGACCATTTATAGAGGTAAATGGTTCTAATTATTGTTACAGAGTTTACTTAGTTGAAGTTGAACTAATGAAAACTTCTGCTTCCTTTGTGCAGGTTCATTAGATGGTGAGCACTTTCTATGACAGCTAAACTTTGGCATGCTATCTATGCTATACTACTATATGAATTTTGAAGATGACTGGAGTAGATTCCTGGCCTAACTATTGCTAGTGCTACCGATTATGTTAATGGTTACACAGATTTGTGGTTTGTCAGACCTGCATCTATTTGGTTAACATTATTATTGTGGCTTAGGACTTGATAAATTTTATTCATATGCTTAGTATTTATAACATATGTTTGGAAATGTTTTCATTCCTAAATGTTAGAGGATTAAGTCATAAACTACTAACCATATTGTATTAAATTTTATATGCAACATGATAAACGTGAAGATCCATTCATGGCATATTCTATAAGCCATGAAACCTTAGCTTATCTATGTCAATGATGGTTTTGATGGTGGTTCTAATACAAAATCACATTTATGGTTTTAAAACTATAGGCATGAGGGTAAATATAACGATGTTGGTGGTGGACATGGTGGTGGAGTAAATGCTCCTTGGGATGGGGGGAATCGAATGATATGCTTGGTCTATCGTGGATGGGAAAACAATCATCTCACTATTGCGGGTTATTTCTATGTTTGTCTCTTTGGTTTTAGCACAATGTGGATGACTCGTTCACACTGCGCTTTGGAAAGTATGTTCTCCACTTGGGTTTGTAGTGTTATAACTTTGTTGATTTCAGGTGGAGGTTTAGCATACTTCTAACATGCCTCCGTTCCTTCTTACAAGTGACAGAGCTTCCATTCGCGGGTCATGGTGTCTACCAGGTCGTCTACTATACCCTTCATGGGTAAGCCCTGCAACAAAAACCTAACATGTTATCTCTACGTATAGATATTTTAGTAGAACTTTTAACCTCTGTGTTGTGAAGATAAACGTGGTGAATATTTTGACTATTGGTTTTCGAATATATGGGACTTCTTTCATTTAATTAGCATTGAGGGATGCGTTTGTAAATATTATTTTAAATGTGGGCCTTCAGCCATGTCTGTAATCATTTTTATGTTTATGAATTAAACATCAGTTCAGGTGTGTTAATGGAAGTCCCTCATTTTGATTTCAAATGATGAGTTTAACTTACAGAAGCAACATAACTTACAATGGAAAAGTTGTTGATTTACGACTGTGTATAGTTTCTCACTTGAAAATTTTATTTAAATGGTAATTTATGATTTAAGTTACAATCCTATGATTATTTATGGATATGGCCGTAAGATTGGCTTATTTTAGCGAAAATGTAAATTCCTTAGTTGGGATAACGCAAATAGTAGGTTTTTAAATGGATTTTGTTGGAGTTTTTAAAAGATTTTGGTTATGTTTTTAATGGATAATTTCAGTGGGGATTTTACCTCTCTACCACAAGCCTTGATGATGAAATGCAGCATGTATATTTTGTTTGGTTTAATGTGGAACATTGACAGAGCAATGATTTTGATTACAACTTAAAACTGGGTTTTGGGTTCGCGCTTGCTAGCTGCAATTTCAACCGTTATGTGAAATGTGTAGCGTGTGTAAATTTTATATGGTTAATCCTTCATGTATTTTAGTTTCATTAGCACAGTTTACTTTTGTCTTGAGTAGAAAATTGTAAAGCTTTGTACAACGTTGTTATTTTTGCAAATGGAATCCTCCATGGTTCGATTCCTGGCATGGTTTGAAAACCTTCATTTTAGAACATGACCCTACAAGATTCAATGCAAGGCTATGTGGGTGGGTGGTTCAATGTTGTAGGAGTGGGCTTTGATTTGGTAGAAGTACCCACAAGATTTGATCCTGAATTATTTTAAATGGATATGATATTTAATATTGAGTTTGTATTTTGTTTAAGTTTTTTTCTTATTTCGATGGTAGATAGTATGATTATTGTTTATAATAAATCATGCCTATGGACCTTCACAGGTCTTGATGGCTAGCATACTATGTAGGTAAATCTATAAATTTGATTATATTATTTGATGTTTGTTTATGTTTAAATGGTAGGAATTTAAAATAGGTTAACTCTATTCATTTTATGTTTTTGTTATAATATTTAAAGTTTCAACAATGATATTTAATTTATAATTTTATGCATAGAATTTATGCTACATATTGTAAGTACTCCTTTCGATGTTTGACAATAACACAAGCCTGTTGGCAGAAAGAAATCTTCCAGCAGAGAAAAAGATACATAGTTGTTTTTTTAAAATAGTTCCTTGGTTGATTATTTCATTTGTTAGGGTTAATAATATCTATTACCTAAACTATAATGTTTACTATTGTTTTTGAACTTTAAAAAGTAAACACAAAAATCTAGCTTAAATTAAAAATCTAGCCTCTGTTACAAGAGATACATCTGTTAGGAAAAAATGAAATTAACATGCAAGTGATGGAAGTATAGTTAAAAAATTAACATACTAATATCCATTCATAATTTAATTTCATCGTTTAATAGAAATCCTGAGTAAATTGCAAGAAAAAAATCAAGAACCTCATACCTGCAAGTCAAAGCTATTTTAGTGGTTGAATATCATGCACACTCAATTACCCAGCATTAACAAGCTTAGAGATAGATCTGACCTATGTTCAGATAATCAAATAAATTCGGAACTACCACGTTCCACCCAACAATGACTAGGACCATTCTTAGTTTCAATTCGGATCCCACCGATCTTGTTCCAACATGCAATTAGCTTAGAGCTCCTAAGGTAAGGCTTTACTATCTGGGATATCATGTTTTATATCAGTTCCATTTTTCCTCTTAGGGAAAGTATTCTCCACGAACTCTCTTCAATATAATCAGGTAGAATTATGAAATAATCCCATATCTCATATCTCTCCCCCAGGCCTCTCTTTGGATTGGGGTTTTATAGACAGAATTTTCAAGAAATGGGGCAGTTAAATCAAGAATCATTTGATTTATTGAAATAACCTTTTTATTTAATATGGTAATTTTAATATTTATTTAAATTTAACTTAGGAAGTTTTGACTAGTTCCTACTTTGAATCTTGTAGATGTTTTAATATTTAATTATCATTAGTTACAATAATAACATGTGGATCCTTTCATTATTACTCATAGTTACTAGTATTATTACTATGCTTATTCTTTTATACGTGTTAAGTATAAATTAAATTATATATATGAATATATATATATATATATATATATATATATATATATCATTTGTTAGCATTTTAAATTTAGTTATCATATAGCATGATCCCTAATCATATCACACCTTTATTTTAACTTAGTCATTTTCTTTAGTAAGGCCTTTAGGTAGGGGTTAGTTCAACTTGGTTAGGCAACTCTAAACATCCTTGCATGTTGGATTCCCTCGTATAACATGGTAGTTCTTTAATATTTTGATGAGATATAGAAATTCAAAATTTCATTTAATCCCTCAAAAATAAGTAATATGGGATCAATGTTTTATGATAGTCATTTTCACTCAACATATAAACTTTTTCAGTAACTCCTAGCGTTTATCCAGATCCCATACTCAATTCTAAGAAATAGGGAGTTACAAAGTTAGTGCAATTCTAGAGCTCCTTGTTTAACACTAATTGTAGGATGTATTTGTAGGATTCACCTAGGGATACAATGGCCAAGGATCTGATGTTCTAGATCTTATGGTCAACATCAACTTGGAAGGCTCCAAGGCTTATTCCCAACACTTCCAATTTTTACTTTTCATGTGCTTCAGAGCTTCTCTCTCAACACAAACATTTAAAATACTCATGTGTTCCAAAGCCTCTCGCTCAACATAACCATTAAATAGTCATGTTTTCTAGAGATTCTTGCTCAACAAAAAGCATCAAATACTGATGTGCTCGAGAGATTCTTTCTCAAAACAAACATCTCATCAATTATGAGCTTTAGGGTCCATGCCAAACACATGAAATAATATATATATATATATATATACATACATACATACATACATACATATATATATATGTATATATATATATACACATATATATACATATATATACATACATACATATATATATA
>LPNX010014054.1:182428-217213 GCA_001517045.1 Pseudotsuga menziesii
AGTCGAGTCTTATGCCTAATATATCAAACAAATCATAATGTTCATGTGCAGTTGGGTCTTATGCCCAATATAGAAAATAAAAATCAATGCAACAACATAAGAAATGAGGCTTATTCCCATACGTGTTAGGTAAAAATTTAGGATATTATATCCCTCCCCACTTAGAACAACACCGTCCTTGGTGTTCTAGAGACTTTAAATGAAATCATGAAACAAGGAGGGGTAAGCCTTTCTCATGGTGGCTTCATTCTCCCAAGTAGCCTCATTAAAATCGAAGTGATTCCATTTCACTTTCAACTGGACTATGGTGCCCTTCCTGAGCTGCACCTCTCTCTATTCCAGTATATGAATCATTTCAGGTGAAAAATTTCCTTCAGTTTCCACCTGTAATAAGGACCAATCAATCACATGTTTAGTATCATAAACATATTTGTTAAATAAATATGCATGGAAAACATTATGGACTCTTATGTGAGTGGTAAATCTAGTTCATATGCCACTGGCCCTCTCTTGGCCAGTATCTCAAAAGGGTCCACAAAATCCAACTGCTAACTTACCACACCTTCCCAAGATCAATGAGCTTCTCTTTGCTTTTACTTTCAAGTAAAAATGGTCACCTATCTGATAATATTTATCATTTCTTTTCTTATCCGTGTAACACTTTCGGCGGTCTTATGCTTCTTTAAGGTTCAGTTTGACCTTGGTAACCAATTGTTCCAAGTCCTTTAGTAAGTAAGGACATAACATGAGACGATCCACCGGGATATCCCAAGTAACCGATGTTCTACACTTCTATCCATAGAGTACCTCAAAGGGACACATCTTGGCGAAGGTCCAGTATCCATTGTTATATGAAAAATATGCAAGATGTATGTAATCTTCCCACTTGATGGGTTTGTTCATGACATACATTCTAAGCATGTCCTCTATAATCTGGTTTACTAATTTTGTCTTCCTGTCTTTTTGTCGGTGGTAAGAAATACTAAAGTTCAACTGCATCTCTAATCCGAAGAATAAGGATCTCTGAAAATTCTCGGTAAAATTTGCATCTCTATCTGAGATGATTGCCTTGGGTATCCCATGCAATATAAATATCTCCTTTAAGAAGATGTTGGAAATGTGTACTTCCTTGTAGGTCGACTTCACTGAAATAAAGTGTGTTAATTTTAACAATTTTTCAACTACTATAAAGATATAATCATTTTTCTTCTTACTCTTAGGTAAACCTATGATCAAATCCATAGTAATGACCTCCTGCACCCATTCTGGAATGGGTAATGGCTACAACAACCTTAAAGGATGCTGGTGCTCAGCTTTGATCAGTTGACATTCTTGACATTTGACGATAAACAACGCTATGTCGGCCTTTAACTTAGGCCAGAAAAAGTGTTTCTTTACTGCAGATATAATCTTTTGATATCTCAGATGCCCTATGTAGGGTTTTCGATGAAGTTTTGTGAGGATGATGGACCTGATGTCCCCTCCTTCTAGAATGTACAATCTCTCTGTGGACCATAGAAGTCTCATTTCATCCACCTGGTACTCTTTTTGTTGCTGAAACAACCTGCCCTCTTGGACCTTCTTGAGGATTTCAACATAGAAATGGTCAACTTTGTTGGTAGTTCTAATCCTCTCATGTAAATACGAATTGATTTGACTTAAATTCCCTTCATATATCATATTAGCTCGTCGGCTCAAAGCATCAGTAATTTTGTTCTCCTTTCTCTTTATATGCTTTAGCTCAAAATGGTACTTGCTAAGGAAATCCAACCATCTGGATTTCCTAGCATTCAAATCTGGTTTCTCAAATAAATACTGTAGACTCATATTGTCTATTTTTCAAATAAATTTCTTCCCCATGAGGTATTACCTCAACATTTTCAAGGCATGGATGATGGCTGCTAACTCAAGATCATGGGAAGGGTAGTTCTATTCATGTTATTTTAACTTCCCTGATTCATAATAGATCACATAATCGTTGTGGAAGAGGACTCCTCCAAGCCCTTTCTTGCTTGCATCCATGCAAACAATGAAATCCCCATCGGTATCTAGAATTCATAGTATTGGTTCACTCGCTAAAATCTGCTTAAGCTTCTGAAAAATTTGCTCGCACTTGGTTTTCCATAAGAATTTGTTTTCCTTGTTTTACAAAGCAATCATGGGACAAGTTATCCTCGAAAAGTTCTCAATGAACTTTTGGTAGTAATCAGCTAATCCCAAAAAGGACCTAATGTCGATTACACTAGTGGAAATAGGCTAATCCTCTATGGATCCAAATAAGGATCTAATGTCGGTGACAATAGTGGGGGTAGGCCAATCCTCTCTCTTTTTTGGGTCCATAGATATCCCCTTTTCAGAGATGATGTGACCCAAGTACTGTATCTATGGTTTGTAAAAATCAGATTTACTAAACTTGGAGTAGAGCTAGCATTCTCGTAACAACTGTAACAATATGTGGAGGTGCTCCTCATGTTCCTCTTTAATCATAGAGTAAACTAGGATGTCTTCTATAAAGACCAAAACAAATTTATCTAGGTATTTACTGAAGATATTGTTCATCATACACATAAAGTTTGTGGGTGCATTAGTCAACCAAAATGGCATCATTACAAAATCATAATGGCCGTACCTCGTACAAAAGGAGGTTTTGTGAATATCCTCATTGCATATCTGTACCTGATGATACCTGGATCGCAGCTCATTCTTCGAAAAGATCTTGGGTCCTCCTACTTGATCGAACAAGTCATTGATCCTAGGGAGTGGGTATGGGTTCTTGATGGTCATCTTGATAAGTTGATGGATATTGATGCACATATGCAACGTACCATCCTTCTTCTTTACGACAAGTATCGGTTCTCCCCAATGGGACACACTCAGTTGGATAAATCCCTTCTCAATCAACTCATGCAGCTTGAGTTTGAGTTCCACCAACTTTGGTGCACTCATGCGATAAGGGGATTTTGAAGCTAGAACTGAACCTGGTAAAGTTCTTTGGAAAAATATAACTCCCGTCCGGTGGAAATCCTGGTATTTCCTCAAGAAATATGTCCTTGAAGTCTATGAGAACTAGAAAGTCCTCAATGTGTTTTTCTCTTTCAAATTCTATGTCATGGATGTTTATTTAAAATAGTTTGTAGCCTTTCCTAATGCACTGCTTTGCTTATAAAGTGGATATCTACCTTACAAAAACCTTCTTAGGTATGCCTTGAATATTTACCTGATTACATTGGCTATCTGTACACAAGATTGACTTGTGTAAACAATCGAGCATGGCATGGTGTTGTTCCAACCAGTCCATGCCGATAAGTATATCATATGATCCTAAGGGTAGGATGTTCAGGTTTATTCTAGCAGGAAAACCATTCAGGAAAAGGGGCAGTTAAATAAGGAATCATTTGATTTCTTGAAATAACACTTCTATTTAATTTAGGTAATTTTAATATTTAGTTATCATTAGTAATAATAATAAGATGTGGATCCTTTCATTATTACTCATATTTACTAGTATTATTACTATGGTTATTATTTTATATATGTTATGTATAAATTATATATATATATATATATCATTGGTTAACATTTTAACTTTAGGTATCATATACCATGATCGCTAATCATATGACACCTTTCTTTTGGCTTTGTCAATTTCTTCAATAAGGCCTTCAGGTAGGGGTTAGGTAACCTAGGTTATCTTAGAATAATCAACCCATAGTTAGCTACCTTAGACATTAATTTAATTATTTTTGTCTTATTTGCCTAGTCTCATGATTCCACCTTATGCAAGTTGTCATTTACCTATCCATAGTGGTTAAACTTCCCTATTTTGACTCATGTAGCACTTGGGAAACCTCAAGGAGTTAATTCTACTTTATTCCTGGTCTCCTAGGTGCCCATCTACTTTTTCTGCTTTATTGCCTGCTTTTTCAGTGCTTTAAGGCAATTGGGAAAGTTTGACTAGGTGAGATGAACTAGTTTTTTGTCCTCTATATCCTCCATTATTTTCTCCCTGGAAAAGCATGTATGAGTTGTCATTCCATCACTCTTTAGCTTTCCTAAGTGATTTTTCCAATTCGTGAGCTCCATGACTGATTTGGAAACAACTTTTTGCACCTATGGGGGATTTGCTTAATTTTAGTAATCCTTCTTTATGCTAGATTCGAATTGCCTCCTCATGCATTCAAATCCCTTATGTAATTATTTAATGCAGAAACCTATTATGTTACATGGTTAGCTATTGTACACTGAGTTAATATAGTTTAGTGTTCAGATCGATTTTCAGTCTCTTTTGTGAGTGATTTTGCATGATCAATTGATAATTGTTGTGAGTAAAATTAATCTATCAATGGGCTTAATTTCCACATGGTATCAGAGCCATTGTAGATTGATTTCTCTCCATCAAAATTGTTTTGCAGGTTTGACATCAGTGACTGGGAGCCTTCTACTGATAGCCGAGACAATTTCTAAGCTATGGATCAATCTTAGAAGATCATCTTGACTCCTTTCAACTTATTTGAATGGAAAGTAGAGATGCAGATACTATTGAGAGAGAAAGGCCTCTACAGGGTGACTATGGAAATAGAAGCAGAGCCCAATGTAGCTGCAGAGAAGATTAAATGGCACAACAAGAGGGATGAGGCCTATGGTCTCCTGTGTCTGAGTATTTCCAGAGACCTCCTTTTCCATCTTGATGGATTGACATCACCGAATGAATTATGGGATAATATTACTGATCTTTTTGGAAAGATAGATGAGATGAGGGGACATCAAATCGAAAATGAGCTGATTTCCCTGAGTCCCAATAGCTTTGAATCACTGCAGCTTTACTTCTCCAAGTTCAAAGCACTTGTTTTGCAGCTGAAACAGTGTGGGATCGAAAAGAAGGATGATCAGCTGGTCTTGGCCATACTCTCAAAGCTTGGCCCTGACTATTCAGTGTTTTTTTCGACCTTCTATGCCACAAAACTGATAGCTCGAACCTGGAAGATACCTAGCCTTCCATATTTCATGGAATCTCTCACACAAGAACAAGACAAGCTGGTGGTGATGGGCACCATCAAACCATCCAAAGACCAAGCTCTGGTTTCTGGAGATTCAAAGGTGGATTCAAAAAGAAAAAAGAAAGCTAAAAAGCCACCTGAGCAAAAGAGAGACAAGAACAAGTCTCCAGAGGAGCCACAAGGTTCCAAGAAGAGCTACCAGAAGAAGAAGAATAAAAGAGAAATGAGCAAGTGTGCATACTGCAATAAGGGCAATCACACTGAAAGATCTTGTATGAAGAAGCAAATAGACATGCTGACCCAACCCCTGGAGAAGAATGGAATCTACCTTCTAGACAGCTCAAAGAAGAGAGAAGGACGATCAAGTTCAGAAGACAGAGAGAGAGTTCATGCATTGGTTGCTAGCACATCGAGCTCACCTAGTTTCATCATCGATTCTAGAGCTTCAAGACACATGGTTTTGACCAAGGAGGCATTATCCTCACTTGACATGTCGAAAGGAGCACCTATAGTACTGGGAGATGACTCTCTCATTGAAATTTTGGGCAAAGGGAGGATTGATCTTGATCATGGTCAGTTCAGCAATGTGTTGTATGTTCCTGGTCTTTCCTCCAACCTCTTGTCAGTGTACCATATGACTCACACTGGGTCTCCAAATAAATTCATATTCTCCCCTAATGAATTTGAGATCACAGATATCTCAAGTGGTAAAGTCATTGCAAAAGGAGTTGCAAATCATGCTCAAAAGGTATACATGTTCTCACACTTCCTACCCTACTCAAACCCCTCTGCTCTTCTGATTCATGCTAATGAGGCAAGCAAGCTTTGGCATGAAATATTTGGCCACATAAAGTACAAGTATATTTCTAATCTTAGCGAAAAAGAGATGGTCATAGGGTTGCCCAAGATAAAATTTTCCGAAGGAGTCTGCCAAGGTTGTATCCTAGGAAAACACCCAGAGCATAAATTTGAGAGAGATATTCATGAGAGAACCTCTGCACCCCTCGAGCTGATCCACAGTGATGTTGCTGGCCCATTCCCTCATATGTCCATGATTTAGGCCAAATATGCATTGAATTTCATAGATGACGTTTTCTGGTATTGCTGGGTTTACTTCCTGAAACACAAATCTGAAGTTTTTGGCCTCTTCAAAGTCTTTAAGGCTTTGGTTGAAAACCAGTCTGGGAGGAAACTCAAGGTCCTCATATCTGAAAATGGTGGTGAGTATGTCAAGTCTGAGTTTATTAATTATTATGAAGATGCAGGTATTCATATGCAGCATTCTATCCCTTACACACCACAGCAGAATGGTGTTGCTGAGAGGAAGAATAGATCACTGAAGGAGATGGCAACATGCATGATGGAGGCAAAAACTTTGCCACCAAAGTACTGGGCCGAAGCTATCAACTATGCAGCCTATATCCAGAATATGTTGCCTCATAAACAGCTTTATGGCATGACTCCTTTCGAAGCATGGAGTGGGCACAAGCCAGATGTGACCCATTTCAGGATTTTTGGCTCAAGGGCTTGGGCTAGAATTCCAACAGAAAAGAGAAAGGTTTTGCAGCCCCAAAGCCAAGAGTGTCTATTTGTTGGGTACTCTGAAGATTAAAAAGGGTACAAACTGATAAATTTGAGCACAAACAAATCCTTCATCGAAAGGTGTGTTCAGTTTCAAGAAGAACCCCTTGCAGTAGTGGAAGTTGGAGAAGCCTCTTCACCACTTGCACCTCTGAAAGTAAGTGAATAGTTTGTTGAACATGCTGATTCTGATATGTATGATAGTGATGAGTTTATTTCAGACCCTAACATACCTACAAGGCCAAAATGGGCAGCCAAGACACTACATGCAGTAGGAGAGCTAGCTGGGGATCCCAATGACCCAAGGAGGACTAGATCTCAATTTGAGAGTGGTCTGTGCATGAAGGATCCTATGTTTGCTGAGAAATGCTATTTGATGGTGGAATATAATCCTAAAACATATGAATAAGCAGCAGGAGATCCAATATGGCAATCATCCATGAAGGAAGAGTTCAGTTCACTCCAGAAGAGCAACACATGGGAGCTAGTGGATCTTCCCCCAGGGAGGAAGTTAGTTCAGTGTAAGTGGGTCTACAAGACCAAATTTTCTGCTGATGGTTCACCTCTGAAGTACAAGGCCAGATTCTTAGCCAAGGGCTACTCACAGGTTCATGGAATAGATTGCAATGAGACCTTTGCACCAGTGGCAAAGATGGACTCCATCACGCTAGCCTTAGCCATTGCAGCCTCAAAGCAATGGGAGGTACATCACATGGATGTAAAATGTGCCATCCTGAATGGAGATCTCACTGAAGAGATATATATGCAGCAGCCTCAAGGATTTTCTACTAACCCTTGTCTTGTGTGCAGGTTGAGAAATTCATTGTATGGGCTAAAGTAAGCCCCCGGGGCTTGGTATGCCAAGATTGATAGCTTCTTGCTATCACTAAAATTTGTTCGGTGAAAATCAGATCCAAATGTCTATTTGAAGTTAATTAATGGTTCATTAATGATCATTGTGTTATATGTTTATGACCTTCTCATTACAGGAAGCTCAAAGGATGAGATTGCTTCCTTGAAGGGTGAAATGAACCAAGCCTTCTCCATGACAGATTTGGGGCTCTTAAGCCAATTCTTGGGGCTTGAGATTGTACAAACCAAAGCTGGAATCAAGGTGCACCAGTCCAAGTATGCCTTGGATTTGCTGAACAAATTCAAAATGAAGGATTGCAAAGCAACCAAAACTCCTTTCCTTTCAGGAGTGAAGCTGGAAGAAGCCGATTCTTCACTTATGGTAAACAATACACTGTATAGGCAATTGATTGGATGTTTGTTGTATCTGACACATACTAGACCTGATATGTTTGTGTGGTGTTTCTTATAGAATAGTATGAGCCAAGGAATTTGAATCAAGAGAGGAGAGTATCTCCCATGGAAGAGGAAGAGATTAGGAGGCAATTGTGTGCCACTTGGAGGGAGATTACATGCACTCTATGACAATAAATGATGCAAGATTCTATGACACATATGACAAATTTAGACCTGATTACGTAAGTGTTAGGTCAAAATTTTTGATATTACATGTTGTAAATTTTGTTATGCTTTATGTAGGTCATGAAGGAGTAAATGAGCTTCCACAACTAATAGAAAATTATCCCATACAATTTATTAGGATTCCCTACTATGAGGAGGTTTAGTCCCTGAGATAAACTATGATGAAATATTGCATGCCAAGGCATGACATGACTCAATTTTTATAGATTTTGAGCTGAATATTTGTGGAATCTATCTATTTTTTTATTATCTTTCTTCAAATCTTCTTATATGTATGTATGTATGTATGTATGTATGTATATGTATATATACATATGCACATATATACATATATATGTGTACACACACACACACCCGTATTGTGAGAAATTGAAACCAGTAAGTCAGTAATTTGAACAACATGAGAATCTAAGAGCATTAATGAGGTTTACAAATCAAATTTCTGTGCAAGATTCAGCAAAAACCATCAAATTACAGTTAAATTACACACAATGATAGTTGTAAACAAGATAATTTTGGACTTTCTATATCTGAAATTTTTATTAACGGGTTTATAAATACATCATAAGAGTTTTGAATGGATTTGGAATCCAATTGTGATCAAAAATCCCAAAATTTCCAAATTGGCATCAAACCCCCCTAGGTGGGCCAATCTCGTCCCAAATATCTCCAAATGGCCATGAATTGATGAAATTGCATGGATGATGTGGGATGGGTCAATTATTACACCTTCAAAATCATGGGTGTGGAAAATTGGATGGTTTAGACTCTCAATGCAACATTAATTGCACCAAATCAAGCCAAATCTGGGCAAATCCCACTCTAGCACCCCAAATCAACTTGCATGTCCACATTCAATGAATGGGAGCACACCAAAAATGATGACTGTGGATATGTGGCTGGATTACTAGTCTGGAGTAACCATGTGGGTCATAGAAACTCAACTTGACATGGCATATGTCCACCTAAGCACCCCTAGTCCACCTCATAGTGTATTAAAGCTTAAAAAAACAATAAAATTGACTAATTAGTGTAACTAAGGTACTAATGATGGATTAATATTCTAACACCCTCCCTTAGTACAACAACTAAGCATGCTACCAAAATGATGAAGGCCTTAGAAACACTGGCTCAAGTCACCTCAAGTACATAATCAGAAATTTCAATTTTTATTTGTCCATTTGAACCAAGGAAAGAAGGAAAACAACATGGGAAAAACCTCCCCTCAATAATGGACATGGGGCTAGACCTGCAATGATATAAAATAAAATTACCATCCTTCACTCACCCCAAGCAAGTATCTTAGGTGAGTGAAGGTATTCTGAGTGAAAGCCTTGGTAAAAATGTCGGCAGTTTGCTTGCTGGATGGGAAATACTGTAGTGGGATCACCCTATCATGCAGCAAGACCCGAATGTAATGCATGTGAATCTCTATGTTCTTTGTCCTATTCCTATATACTAGATCATTATATATCTTGATGTCACTTTGATTATCCACCCAAATGTTGGTTGGAGAATCAATTGTGACACCAAACTCTCGAACAATTCCCTGCAACCAAACACATTGAGTTGCAACATTCATTGTTTCCCTATATTCGGCCTCTGCTGATGAAAGTGAGATGGTGTGTTATTTATTAATTGACCAGGAAATAGGACCCTCAGCAAACATGGAGACAAAACCTGATGTTGAATTTCTATCAATTGGATCACTGACCCAATATAAATCAGAAAATCCAGCTAGTTGAAGTGAGGAACTAGCTGTGTAGTGCACTCCAAATTTAGTAGTTCCCCGAACATAATGAAGAATTATTTTAGTAGCCTTCCAATGGAGCTCACGTGTCTAGTGCATGTTTCTTGCTATAGCACTCACAAAATAGGAAAAATCAAGTCTTGTATGAGTGAGGTAGAGCAAGCTTCCCACTAGTTGCCTGTAGAGTGTGATATCCACCATTGGTGAATTGCCAAATTCATGCAATTTAATACCAGAAAGAAAGGGAGACTTGGATTCCTTACACTCAGCCATATTATACTTATTCATCATGTCTTAATTATACTATGGCTGACTCAACATCATTCCCTTACCATTTTTCTCAATTTCTAAGGCCAAAAATTGCCTTAGCAATCCTAGGTCTATCATAGCAAATTCACTATTGAAAGAGTCCTTAATTTCGCCAATTAAATTGGTGTAGAAAACTGTAATAAGAATATCATCAACACAAAGAAAAAGTACCTGCAAGTTAAAATATTTTTTCTTCAAATACACATTAGGGTCTGATTTGCATCTTGTGAAGCCAATTGAAACCAAGAAAGCATCCATTTTTGCATACCAAGCCCTAGAGGCTTGCTTGAGACCATACATTGATTTTTTCAGCCTGCATACTAATGAAGTATACTCTTGGAAACCTTCAAGATTTTTCATATATATCTCCTCCTGTATTTCACCATGCAAGAAGGCACTCTTTACATCCATGTGCTAAACCTCCCAACACTTACTAGCTGCTAGTGCAAGAACTAGTCGAATTGAGTCCATCTTTGCAACCAGTGAAAAAGTATCTGTGTAATCAAATACATGGACCTAAGAATATCCCTTAGCCACTAATATAGCCTTATGTTTTATATCATAACCATCAGCAGCAAGTTTGGTCCGGTAGACCCATTTACATTGAACAACTTTCCTCTTCGGAGGAAGGGGAACCAATTCCCATGTATTGTTCTCTTGGAGGGACTGAAGCTCATCTTAAATTGCTGACTTCCATATTGGGTATGTACAAGATTGCTGATATTTCTGTGGGTCAGAAATGATCAGCATGTAAAAGTGATTGGCAAGAGCACTATCACTTGAAAATGAAGCCTTACTAGTTTGTGATCTAGTTTTTCTAGGCTCTTTGGGATTGCCTACCAATTCCCCAGCTGCTTTCACAATTGTTTCAGCCCATTTGGGCCTAGATGGTCATTCATATAAAGAAATATTATCTTCACCAATATACATATCATAATTATGAGAAAAAATAGATTGTGTGTCATCACTTACATCTTCGAATGTTTGAGGAGAGGAGCAATCCCCCGGTGCAAGTTCAAAGTCTGGAATTGGCTCTTCTTTGAATTTGACACTTCTTTCAACAAAACTTTTGCTGATGGATGTGTCAAATATATTGTACCCTTTTATGTCCTCACCATATCCAACCATGATACAATCCTTGTTTTTTGGATTAAAGGCTTTCCTATTCTTTGAAGGAATTCTTGCCCATGCTTTTGTCCCCAATATCCTGAAATTTGAGACATCTGGTTTTTCACCAAATCATGACTTGTAGGGTGTCATCCCTTTCACTGATTTGTGCAAGGATCTATTCTGAATGTGAGCAGCATAGCTGATCACTTCAGCCCATATGTTGGGATTAAGTTCCCTCACTTCTATCATGCAAGTTTCCATCTCTTTGATAGATCTATTCCTTCTCTCTGCCACGCGATTTTGCTATGGTGTGGAGGGAGTTGAGCGGTTCATTTGGATGCCACACTCCTCACAAATTTGCTGTAGATTCTTATTCACATATTCCTTTCCATTATCAGTCCTAAGGAATTTGATCTTCTTCCCACTGTGATTCTCTACTAGTTCTTTCCAAACTTTGAGTTGCTCAAACACCTCAGATTTTAATTTCATAAAATACACCCAGCAAATTCAAGATCAGTCATCAATAAACGTAAGCACATACCTAGATCCACCATATGAGGTAGTGGGTAGTGGAACAATCATATCAAAATGCACCAACCCAAATGGTTGTGTTTCTCTCATTTCCTTCCCCTTCTTGTATCTCTTCTCAAAATGCTTCCCAATCACACATCCAATACATGCTCCAGTAGATGGCTAAATTTGTGGAAGACCTTCCACCACTCCTTCTTTATGCAATGTTTGGATATATATGTAATTCATGTGGCCAAACCTCTCATGGCATAGTTTGGAGACTTCATTGGCATGTGAGTGCAGTGCTTTATCACTGGAAGTAGGGAGGAAATTAGAGAATTTGTACATTCTCTCATGATGATCAGCATACCCAACTACAACAACTTGGTCTGTTGAGATTTCAGAAATCTCTATAGAGTTAGGAGTAAATATTACTCTCTTTGGCTCTCTTGTATGGGTCATCTGGTAGACTGACATAAAATTTGCTGCAAGGTTTGGTACATACATTACATCACTGAAGAACCCATGGTTTAAACCAATTCTCCCAATCCCTTGGGTCTGGAGTTCATAATCATCTCCCATTCAAACTGCTGGGCTAGCATTCGAACTAATGGAGGAGAAGAATTCTCTCTTGGATACCATATGCTTGGAAGCACCTGAATCAATAATAAATGATGAGAAATTAGAAGTACCCGCCACTAATGCATGAAATTTATTTTCTCCTTCACTTGAACTGGAGTTGCCATCTTTCTTCCCAGCATTGTTAGGAATTGGAATGTTGTTTTCTCCAGTAGCTGCGCCATGGTGTCTATGGTTTTCTTCATGCATGATCTTTCTAGATGCCATCCCTTGTGGAAATAAGAGCATTTGGCCTTCTCTTTTCCTTTCTTCTCCTTTCCTTTGGGTGGATTCATAGCTCCCTCCCTGGATTTGGGTTTTTCTGATTTCTTCTTATCCAACAACTTTGAATTCTTGGACTTGAGTTTTCCCTTTGCTGAATTCGAAACCCCCACTACCAGTGCTTGATATTTGGTCTTGATGGAACCCATTTGGACCAATGTTTCCTACTCTTGAGTGAGTGACTCCATTAAACTTTCCATACTTGGCATGTTTCAGTTTTGAAGGGTGAGTTTTCCTGAGTGAAATGTGCTCACAAAGATGGAGAAATCTGGCCCCAACTTTGAAAGTATAGACAAGATCAGTTGATATTCCTTCTTCTCAATACCACATTGTTTTAAATACAATACAAGTGATTTGAACTTGGTGAAAAAATCCTATATTGTGTCAAAGTGCGCTAGGCTCAAGCTTATCAGCTCATTCTCAAGTTGGTGACCACATAGCTCATCATTTTTTCCAAATAGAGACTTGAGCTTCTCCCAAACCTCCTTTGGTGATGTCAAAATTTCAAGGTGGAACAAAAACTCTCTTGATATTCTCATATGCAGAAAACCATATGCTTCATCCAATTTGTTAAAATACTTGGCTTTTTCTACTGCAGAATTTGGTTCCACTTCAATGCCCATAGTAACTCCGAAAAATCCCCTTGTCTCTCAATTGAACCACCATCTCTGTTGTCCATTCAAAGAAGTGGAAAGGTGTTAGCATGATGTGGGTAGCGTCCATTACTTCCTACATTGATGGCGCTGAAATTTCTATCTAGGTTACACTCACCAATTCGATTTTATTTGGAATTCACTAACAAAGTAGTTCAAATCCACTAAGAATTTGGTCTGCAAGTCAAAAATATCCAACTAGAACTGATACCATGTGAGAAAATCAAAATAGAAAATGAGTAATTTAAACCACATGAGACTCTAGGAGCATTATTGAGGTTCACAAATCAAATTTGGGTGCAAGATTTAGCAAAAAACATCAAATTACAGTTAAATTACACACAATGATAGTTGGAAACAAGATAATATTGGACTATATAACTATTAAATTGTTATATCAACATGTTTATAAATACATCATAAGATTTTTGAATGGATTTGGAAGCCAATTGTGAGCAAAAATATGAAAATTTCCAAATTGGCATCAAAGCCCCCTAGGTGGGCCAATCGCATCCCAAATCTCTCCAAATGGCCACGAATAGCTGAAGTGGCATGGAATATGTGTTGTGGGTCAATTATTACACCTTTTATAGCATGTTTGTGGAAAACTATATGGTTTATACTCTCAATGGAACATTAATTGCACCAAATCAAGCCAAATTTGGGAAAAATCCCACTCTACTGCCCCAAGTCAACTTGCCTGTCCACATTCAATGAATGGGAGATCACAAACAATGATGTATGCGCATATGTGGCTGGATGACTAGTCTTGAGTACCCATTTGGGTCATATAACCTCAACTTGACATGGGATATGCCCACCTAAGCACTCCTAGTCCACCTCATAGTGTATTAAAGCTTTAAAAAGAAATAAAATTGACTATTTAGTGTAATGAAGGTACTAATTATAGATTACTGTTCTAACACACACACACACACACACACACACATATATATACCTATACGCACACACACACACACACACACACACGCACACACACACACACACACATGTGCGTGTGTGTGTGTGATGCCTTCAATTAATTAAGACTACTTTCAAATAATGTTTCACCAACTTACTAGTTCCCTAGGTTGAGGTGGAGACAAAAATGTTGTAATAATAGGGATATATTACCCACAAGGACTTTATTTTAGCATTTTCACATCAAAATGGATTACATAAATAATAAATTCTAAGAAACTAAGTCAGTAGTGGTTCATGAAGACACTTGGAATCTTGTGGATCATTTGGGTGACTATATTCCCGAAACACTTTCCATGAACTTCATCCAAATGTAATATTCTTGGATGATGATGTGGTGTCACATAGAATAGCATGAGCTAAGGAATTTGAATCAGGAGAGGAGAGTAACTCCCATGGAAGAGGAAGATATTAGGAGGAAATTGTGTGCCAGTTGAAGGGCGATTACATGCACTCTATGACAATAAATGATGCAAGATTCTATGACACATATGACAAATTTATCTCTGATTACATACCTATGAAAAATATGACATGACAAGGGTAAAAATGGATACCAAGAGGGTTCATTTGGGATTTAGAGGAAGGCATTTGAAATTATGGAAAGAGTTGGAGCATGAATAAGGAGACACAAGTCATATGTGTTACTAAACAACTAATTTGAGTTGGAGGATTCCTATGGAGGTAAATTCTACCTTAGGAGGAATCATGAAGTTAATAAAAGGATTTCTTGAGCAAGGATAATGTGTTTTGATAATTTTCTAATTTTCCTTTGGCATTTTGGAGAGCTTTTGCTTATACATTGTAAGGTAAGTGTTCACTCTCCCTGCTTGTGAACTAGTTTCGAGGGAGTTTGTTTCCTTCCCAAGTTGGTTTATAGAAAGGTGAGTAATACCTATCATTGGAGATAAATGAATTAGTTTTGTTTTCATGTTGAATTCACATACAACTTGATCTCGCATCTATATCCCTCTTCTCTCATTCCTTCTTCTATATTCATCCATACTCTCATCTGATGGCGCACTTATTGGAGTGGTGCTTGTACTTTACTGAATCTAGTTGATGTCCAATATTGGTTAATTTATGTATTAATATTTATTATAATTTATATATTCTCTTTAATTTGAACTATAAAAAATCCGTGTGTGAAAGGCTTTCATTCTCATGCTCTTGAATAACTAGTTTCCATGAATTTGGCTTTCATCACGAAATAGTTTTATATCATATTTATATGAGTTTAATGATGTTGGGGAAACCATAAATGATGTATGTCCCTATAATATAATGTCCATATATTTTGTATCTTGAATTTTAAGTAATCCTTATATGTGAAAATCTTGCAATTCCTTGTTATTAAAACACTAGTTCATGTATTTGACTTCCATACTGTATGAGTTGTATACCAAAATTTTATGAAAAAATAATTTTGGGGAAAAAAATTGTATCTTTATATGGTCCCAATATGTAACATCCTTATTTTAACATTTAACTCTAGTTTTCATATGTCAAAATTGAGCTAGTTATACAATTTCCCCATAAGCAATTTCCCTGAAAGTGGTCATGTGAATGTTGCACTTTATAATAAGTTTTCATAGATAATAAACATGTGTAATTAAACACCCTGATGTCTGATTTAAATCCCCATACTTCATTCATGAATTTTGTAGGTTTGTACTTGATTTGGGAAACCAATTTGTCCTACACTCTAGGGGGGAATTTGACTGCAATTTCCTAGGAATTTTACTCTTTCTGTCATTTTCCCCAAGAAAATTTAATAAAGCTTAAATTCAGATAAAAATGTAAAGAGATGTAAAAAAATACTCACCAAACCATTTCCTTTTAGATTCAGGATCATTTGGAATCAATTGGAACCACCCCATAGTCATGTCTAGTTAAGCCTCAATTTTCCCAAACTGTACTTTCTCCAAAAATTTCAAGTAGGGAAATTACAGTGGTATCAAAGCATGGTACTTGCAAATGTGAATTAATACCATAAATTGAATAAATATATGAATACATGTATTGGATTCACAATATACCCACTCTTCCAACTTTCCTTCCCCCTTTGTCAATGGAAGAAGAAATTGCAACCATAGATAACGAAGCTTGCCACAAGTAGTACAACAATTTTAGATGGGATATTCATGAAAGGTATTATTTGAAATAATATATTTTGAATTATGTATTTTACCAAAATAATAAAAATAAAGAATCATTCAAGAGAAAATAAGTGTCCAAAATAAAATCTTTGTTGGATGCATGTGCTTCCTACTTGTTCGGAGTTTCTAGACCTTCTTCAAAAAGAGGCTATAAGAATCTTGATCCTAAGGAAACTACGAAAAAATAAATTACCAATCAAAGAAAATAAGAAAATTACGATGAATAGGTTCAAAATACACCCATATTTGACTCTGAAATAAGTAAGCACACAATCCTTACTTTTGGGGATTGTACAAGTCAAAGAGAATATATTGATGGATGCTTGAACTATGAAGGAGTACATATTGATCGGTGCTCAAAACTCTTTGTTGGTGACATAGAGATCAATTTTGGAAATGTTATTTCAAGAAAAATTCATCATGATAATGAATATGAAGACCTTGTAGAATATAATGAAGGACTACGATAACCTTCCCTATTACCACTTGAGTTTCAGGAAGTTGATCAAATCAAAATGGAAGAAGAAGAAGAGGTTCGTCAACAAGAACCATTTTTTTGTTGAAGAGTCGTTCAATATGGAAGACAAGAATATTCAAGAGGCCATAAATACTATCCATTGCACACATTCTTTGGTATCTAAATTTTTTTAGAGAATGGAGGAAAAATATTCCATGAAGGGTATCAATAAAATTTAGAAGGAAATATCCAACATCAAAGGTAAATTTTGAATTTGATTTCTGATAGATATTATTTAATTAATATTTTTGGTTTGTGTGACGGACTAAACTATAATAATGTATAAGATAATGACAAGTTCTCAAATGAGTTTGAGTCCACCCAAAATGCAATCCAAAAATCTATTGTGCAAATTGAGAAACTTCAAGGGAGGTTATAGGGGTCCTTTATACCCTCCTGCATATGAATTAGTCATTCAATGGATGAAATAATCTATGTAACATGGTTGGAACCTCATGTGATGGTGGAACATGAAGTACATGTTTATATGTAGGTTCTTGAAGAGGATACATTCAAACAAGAAGGAAACCAAGCACTAGTTCTTGTTCAAATGGATTATGATTTGCCTCTCGGTGATATTTTTAGAGCCTTAGAGAAGGAACATGATATCAAAACAATTTGACCAAGAAATTATGTACAATATGCATTAAAATGTTTGAGGAGTAAGAGCTGTAAAGATGTAAGGTTGGTTCACAATTATTCAGTCCCTGCTTCTTTGTCAACCACATCAATTGGGGATGAATCATGGGTGAAAGGTTTATTTTTATGGTGCCACATGAGGTGTATGAAACTTATATCTCTCCTTTTGATAATTACATGACTAGATAACTATATCCTTTACATTTGAAGCAATATCCTTAGTTACATTATGATGATATACATTTACATCGATGTACCTAGGATGCTCGCTTGAGTCACTTGAAGACTGATACTTTTCCTTACTCCTTTCTTAGTTCATTTGATGTTAGAAGAACATCATCCAATGCTTGGGTGAACAGATATATGATTGAAGCACATTATTATTGGAAGAAACATCCTTTGTTACTTCTTGATGATATATAAATTCATAGGTGTATAGATGAGACACCTTTGAGCAACTTGTAGTCTTTATGTTTTCTTTGCTCCTTTTTTGGTTTAGATTTTGATGGATGTTATTCATTCACTTTGATGAAAAAGTACATGGCTGATTATTTTGATGCATCTTACATTATTTTGGAGAAGCATTATAGGACATGGGCTCCTCACCTATGTCATTGGAGTATATTTCACATAATACTTGATGCATGTGTGTATGGGCCACATGATGATGTACCTACTTAGATGTACAAAAAATTTCATGATTCTTTGATGAGCAGGGATGATTTTAAGGAACCATACTTATTTAAAAGTGTATAAATATTGGTGAATCTTACCAATTCTTAAAACACCAACTATAAAATGTTTGGCAATATTTTTCAAAAAATATTTTAATTTCCAAGGATTTTATATCATTTATATAATAATTTGCTGACTTTTAGGGTGAGAATTTTGTCCCATCAAAATTTGGTGAAACAGGGCTTCAAAAAATGCAAAATGGTGAATCTGTTTTTGGAGAAAAACATGGAAAAATAGGTCATGGAATAAATTTCGCCCCTAAAATTATCCTTGTTGATGAGGTACCTTCTTGATGTACATTTCTATGATGTTTTTTTATACTTCGATGATTTATAATATGTACTCATGATGTTTGGAAGGATGAAACAGAAGAAGTGTGATGTTGATATTACTTGGTTGCATCTCACTTGGAGTAGCAGTTTGACTGTTGGTTTGAGAGAGAAAACAAACCTTCAATTGTTTGAGTTCATATTTGCAAAGCAATGTTCCAATTTTCAATATGGGAGATATTTTGATAAATGGATTCAATTTTCACATGCTTGGTGTTCATGGAATTTCATCGTAGACATCTAACACCATGCATGTATCAGAATCACATGGGACTCTATGATCATTTTTTCTCTCATTGGTTTTAGTTTCTTGGGTCAACAGAAAACATGGTATATTGAGTCAGAATATGAGAAGGTGATTGCAATCAAAGTATTCTGGTAGCAATCATGGAATTTCCTCTTTGAAACTTTCTTGGAATCTTGAAAACTCAAAGTTTGGAAACTTAGTTGCAACTTCAAATAGATATATAGTGAGCAAAAAATTGTTGAAAACTAAGAAAAGGTTTCAAAATATGGAGGTAAATATTATTTGTGAAAATTTTGTTTTGATGGATTTGATTAATACTTTTAGCGTTATTGGTGATGTCACATGATATATCAATATAAAAATATCCACGTATCCTTACTTTTGGAAACACACAATTGTAGTACACGAGTGGCACTAGTCAAATTCCAGCTAACATTTGAAGCAAAGTTTTGGAAGGAAAGACGCTTCTTCAAAATCCATGATTGAAATTCTTGAGGACAAGCAATATTGGGTGGGTATAAATTTCATGTACCCAATTAAATAAGACTACTTGCAAATAATTGTTACCATCCTACTAGTTCCCTAGGTTGAGGTGGAGACATACACGTTGTAATAAGAGATGTATAGGACCCACAAGGACTTTAGTTTACTGTATTAACATTAAAATGGGTCAAATAAATAATAAATGATAAGAAAATAAGGTGGTATTGGTTCATGAAGACACTTGGAATATTGTGGATATTTTGGATGAGTAGATTCCCTACACACTTGGAATGAACTTCATCCAAATTCGAACCCAAGGGGAATGTAATGGTCTTCGATGATGATGTGGTGTCACATAGCCTAGCATGAGCCAAATAATAATAATTATGAGAGTATAGTAACTCCCATGGAATATGAATATATTATGAATATATTGTGTGTGACTTTGAGGGAGATTCCATGTAGTCTATGACAACAAATGATGAAATATTATATGACATGTATAAAAAGAAAGAAATTATTGCATACCTATGAAAAATATGACATGAAAAGGATAAAAATATCCACCAAGAGGGAATATTTTGGACTTATAGGAATCCATGCGAAATTAGGGAAAGAGTTGGAGCATGAAAAAGGAGACACATGTCGTATGAGTTACTAAACCACTAAGTTGAGTTGGAGGAATAATATGGAGAGAAGTTCAAACTTAGGATTCCTAATGAATTTAATAAAATGATATATTAAGTATGGAGAATGGTTTTTGATCATTTTTTAATTTTCCTTTGGCATTTTGGATGTATTTTTCTTGTCCATTTCATGGTGAGTGTTCACTCTCCCTTCTTGTGAACCAATTTCAAGGGAGTTGGATGATGGAGAGGCCAGTCATACCTCTCATTGTAGGTGAATTAAGGAGTTTTATTTTCAATTGTAAGGTCAATATAGGTCAATTTCGCATCTATATCCTTCTTCTCTCATTTTTTTATTCTCTGTTCCTTGATACTCTCATGTGATGGCACACTTGTTGGAGTGATTCGTGTGCTTTGATTAAAATATTTGATGTCCAATATTGGGTAAATTATGTATGTATATATACAATAATGTAAATATTCTCTTGTTGGCCTGATTTTCTAACCTGGGCCAACTAAGGAGAGATAGTCCACACAAAGAGCTTAAAACAACCCTAGGTGTGTTTGGAATGACTAAATCTCATAGGTTATGGTCTCCTACTACCAGCTGAATTTATCTGCTTAAGGGGAATATAAAAACTCAGCAAAATTTATCTTATGTTTATCTAAAGTTTATCTAACCCTAAAATTTCTTTCCTAATGAAAGTCTCGTGATTTTTTTATTTTTGGTTTTCTGGTTAAGGAACTAATAAAAAAATAATCTATTTTGAAATCCTATTTAAAATTAACTAAATTAAAACTATGAACTAAAACTTTACTGACTACCCTATCTCAGCTGAGAGCAACTTTGAAAACTATATTAATTATTAATTAATAACTTAAATTAACAAAGAAGTAAATGATAATAATTCAAATGAAAATACTTCAATTATTATCATAAAATCGTTTTGTTGAATATGCACAACAATAGAAAATAAAAATAGAAAAACTATTTTTATTTATTCTATGATATCCTATTAATCAATAACTAATCTTCAATACTAAACATTTGAACAACAAGATTATATTCATTCATGGAAACATTGTAGAAAATACAAATGAAATCAGAAATAAATATGAAATCTATTATTACTAAATCTCAATTATCAATAAAAATATTAACTAACTAGATTTAGTAATACTTTCAATCAAATATCAATATTGTGTAAACAGAGTATATTTTCACATAATAAACACAATTATATCATAGTACAATTGCATAAAATGTAAGATGAGAAAATAGTATCATGAAATATATATTTTAAGTTTTCAAAAATAGTAACAAGCAATGATACCAATTTGAGAAATCTCTTCACAATCATCCATGAAGGTAAAACTCCAGCAGAGTGATAAAAAACCAGAAATTGTATTATACTTTCAATAAGTCTTTTCTTCAACACTCCATCAACCCCTGAATCAGAAATTCTTTGAGACTTATATACTTCAAAAGATTAACTTTTTTTTGAGTTTTTCTAGGATCTATTTACAAAAATAGTAAAAACAGTCTCTTAACAACTGTTAAGATGAATCATAAACATCCCCAGATTCTTTCAATTGTTGACAAGGCTCAAATTACACCAAAAGAGGCACCTGGAAAAATGATCTTCCAATGTAGTAAATGGAGTGTAACCATCCATAAAATATGCCAACTATCGAAGCAAAAGCAGCTTCAATGACGCATACCAGTTAGCAAAACCATCTCCATTAAATTCGATGTATGTATGTCATAGGTACACATGTAGCAAACAATTAAGATATTAATTTCTCATTAAATTATAATTAAGATTATAAAAATATAATAAAAATATAAAAAAATACTACATAATCTTCTATTCTGTAGGATGTTTATTAAATTGTTCATTTTACTTGTCACAACCAAAATCATAAAAAAAACAAAATAAATTGTTAAGTTGCGATTTGTAGCATGATGGCTTTCCTTGCCTCCAATAGCTTAGCTCTGAGTTTTAGGATTTTTTCTTCATGGCGTTTCTCATTCTTCAAGAATTTTTCATTTGAATTAGCTAACAACTTATTCTCTGATTTATATTTGTCCTTTTTTTCCTTCATATGTTTCCATATACCCACTGACATAAGTAATTCATTATTATGTTGTTGTAAATCCGTTTTCAAAATAACACGAGCTTCTTCTTCTTCTTTTAACTGCTTATCCTTATGTTGCCGGGAAAGTTTGATTAACTGTTGTGCTGCCTTTAAAGTCTCTTCTAAAGAACACTCATCATCCAATATGGGCTTAAACTGAAATTCATGTTTTGGTTGTGCCGACAAGGGTGAATTATCCACAGAATCACCGTGATTACTACTCTGTTCATGTTCAAATTCTTTGAATGAGGTTTCATGAGGAGGAGATTCATTCTCTTGTTAACTATCATCCTTGACAAATATAGGTTCACTATCCTATTCCATAGTATTTGGAATTGAAATACTTACCATACTTCTAGTAAATCTTCGACTTGTTGTTTTAGATTTTCCCATAACTGGTTCAAGAGGTTTATCGTCATCTTTGAGTTTTTCTCCCCTTAACTCATTCTTACCCTCCCCTGATATTGTCTTAGGATGCGAGTCAAAGGATAAGCTAACAAAGTGAGGTTTGAACAAGCCTTTACCTTTGTCTTTCAATTCATTTTTTTCCTTTGGTTGCTCAGGAGGGTTTGAAACATTGAACTGTTTAATTTCAGCTATCCTACAGATTTTATCAAGCCTTTCATGATAAGCTACAGGGTCAGACTCTTCATTTACTTCTTTTTCCAAAGGCCTTATTCATTTAATACAAGTCTTGGGTAAGCAAGTAGGCCAAAAGCCAGTTAACCCAAAACCATTATCCCTTAAAAGCTCATCACATGTTCTACTCATCATGGCTAATTGATATTGAACCAAAATTTTAATCAGGCCATAATGAAATAAACTATGGCTTTGATTCACAGTAGTTCGTTGGATTGTTATGACCATTCTATGTAGACTAGGAAGTAGAAAATAGAGTAAGTTCAATTTCAAACCAGTTAAAGCCATTAAAATCCTAAGATGGTATAAATGAACATTTGAGTAATGGCCATCGCAAGAAATTTACCTGGAAATAACTTGAAAAGGGAGACACCACTAAGACTTCAAATATTTCACTAGAAAACAGAGTTTAAGATGTGCATCATCTTTGGATAAGGGAAGAATAAATTGTTTAAACTTCTTCTTGTCTATTTCCACCCCTTTAAACCAGCGTTCTCCACACTGATGAAGCTTCGTGGCCTTGGAAATAAACTCTTCATCCACAACTAACTATAATTCAACAATTTGAGAGGTATTCCCATCAAAGGATAGCACAAATTTTCGAGTGACTTATTCATTATGGCCATTGAAACTCCAAAAGGATGGTTTCCAATCAATTTTTTCAAATAAGGCTATAGCTTCAAGATCCATTTCTAGCATTTCTGGTCCTAAAAATTTGAAACAACTCAAAGGTGCCATTAACTCGACTACAGGTTATTCTTTGGATGAAGGGTGAAAGGGTGTTGTGAATATAGAAGGACTGGGTATACATAGTTTTGAAAACCCTCACACGCTTCAAAATCAAAACCCTGAATAATTACATGACTATCATAACTTTACAAAAATAAAACTAGTTCCAAAACATAATGATCTGATATGCAAAATCATAATTTTGATAACAAATCATAACGCATCAATAAATGGACTGCCATTTTGGAATCATATTAATATGAGTAAAGTACAGGGCTATCAACTTATAGCATGAAAATCGCGAGGTGTACAAAATCGTGTCAAATCCATCAAGCACTAAATTTCATCATAATTAAATTAATACGTGGAACTAGATGAACTGTTAGCTAGAGCGATAGGAAGCCTTTTCTTTATGAAACATTAGAGTTCATAGGGTTTATAGAATTGATGAAATCATCAAAGCTTAAGAAAACGAGACCATAGAGCAATCCTTTCAAAGCTAAGTCCATAATGATTTACCTCATGATTAAGTCAGACTTAGCATGATGAATCCATATAACATAAAATAGTGATTGAAACGATTAAACCATTGTAATGAGGATCATTTAACTAATTTCAATTCTTCATTATGATCATTACATAAGATTTTTTATTCAATAATTCGATATGAAATTAAAAGAAAAGATTAAAATTATATTTACAATGCTAAGTTTATTTATTTACAAAATTAAAACATGTCTTATAGATGACCTTTATAACATGAATATTTACCAAGGGTTAAAATATATAATAAAATAAATTAATAAACCCTAAGCAAATATATATAAACATGTAACTTAGCCATAGAAAATCATATCTTAAGGATTTCAAAAATGAAAAATAAAAGGAATTTAACAGAAATCAAACAAAATGGGAAATTATAAAATTTGATTCAAGCATTGTGAATCAAAAAATAATAATGATAAGGAGCACATCAGTTATATAATAGTAATGAAAATGGATCATATTTTAACAACTGCTAGATAATCAAATTATAAAACACCCAACTTGAAGAAAAATTATTCCCTAAATTTAATTTGATCAGATTATCCTTTGTGATTGAGAGTACGTTCAGAATCAAAGATTCTGAAGGCACTCTTAAATAATTTTTTGATAAATTATAAAAGAGTACTGATCAATTTTATTAAATCAAAGTAAAAAGAATTTGAGAGGTTTGCTTCATGTCAACAAATGGTGACGACCTGGGCGAACCAGTTATCTCTGCTCATATAATTTTCAAATGATAGTATAAAAAAAAATCTTAAAATCTATTCAAAATAATAAAAAATTCTCACTATAATAAAAATCATTATCTGATTTATATTCATAAGTATAATTGAGAATTATTTCTTCTCTATCAATACGGATCTTGTTAAAGATAAACTTAAGAATATCCCATTCAAAACAAGGTACTCATCGTAATGATAATATGAACCATCAGTATAAGATATAGGAATTTAATTCTCTGAAAAATCCATAGATTTTGTTCCTTTTTTTTTAATCAAAACAATTTATTTGACTAAAGACTGCTATCAAGGCATAATAACCTGATGTGATAGTATCATTCACGAGAGCTACCTAGAATAAGCAAGTTGGCTCATGATGAGACCTCTTGTCTCTTGACCTTTTAACCAAGAGCCATCACTTTGATGATCAGAAATGAAGTTAAACTAGACAACACTGATGATCATGATTAGGCCGACTCATGATGAGACCTCCTATTCTTCAATCAAAGCTATGGTTTTCTTTATTGAGTTTGAAAGTTTAAGTTTTATAAAACAAGAGACCAATACCTAGCATGGTAACCACATTGTAATGTTAGTCAATAATATCACCAGAAAATGAATCAGCTGGCTCATGATGAGACCCCCTATCTCTTGACCTTACGACCAAGAGCCATTATCAGTTTATTAATAATGTCATACCGATAATATTTATGGTCCTGATCGGATCGACTTATTACTAAGACCTTCCATCTCTTATTTTAAACTTTTAGAATTTTATTGAATGGAACAGATCTAAATTTTTTCCATATTGTAAACAACTTCAAAAGCAATGACTTATGATAGAAATCCTTAAAGATTTTTTTTTCAAGTACAAAGTTTTGAAAAAGACATTAATAAACCATCCTAACTATCAAAAAGAAATAGGTGAAGGATAATCTAAACTATATTTACTAATATTTTCAAATAATGATAAGTTCTTAATAGACTTAAGAAACTCTGATCATTCTAAACCAATTTTAAAAGACTTAGTCTAATACCACAATTTTTAAACTAATCAACAAACCGGGTTTAAGCGAAAAGACTTATTTATTTACAAACATCCTCTCAAAAACATGTGTACATTAGCGACTGATTATCTTAAAACATATATACAAAGATTTGACAATCTTATGTACAAATGATTGACAAATTATGATATTTGACTCAAAGGATCTATCAATTCTCAATTTTAGAAAATCAAAAATGAATTTCAAAAGTATTTATACATGGATCAAATGAAATTTGAATGTACATAAGAATTAGGAATTTATCATAATTCTATTTGATAAAAGATTGTATAGAAATATCAACAATTTTCTAAAATTTTATGATAATAATATATACATAAAATTCTGAAATTTTAAACAAAATTATTTACAACAAAAACCGGTTGAAAATAAGAGAATAAAAATTGTACAATAAACTAGCTCATATACAAAATTATATACAAATTCAGAGTCTGAAAAAGTCAACAAAAATATTTTTTTAAGATCAGTCCATTTACTAGAAATGTTTTGAACTGACCTGCTAAGGTTTGCAAATGAAAAGTGCTTGGACCTATCTTCTCAGCAATGACAAATGGGCCTAACCAAAGTTTTTCGAACTTGGTATGATCTCCTTTCTCCTCATGGGCTTTGTCCCATTTTAACACCAATTCCCCCACCTGGAACTCTCTATAAGAACTTGAAGATTGATCGAACCAGGACTTAAAAATTTGTTGATGTTTTATAAAATGTTGTTTTGACCTGTCTCTTTCCTCCTCTAGTTTTATTAAAGTGTTAATCCTCTTATCCATATCTAGACAATCCTCATCCTGAACAGATTGGGCTAACTGTAAAGAAGGTAAAAATAAATTTAGCTGTAAAATGGCCTTGGTTCCATAAACCAGGAAGAAAGGTGAGTTACCTATTGAAGCTTTAGGAGTTACTCTATCTTCCCAAAGAGCATTAAACAACGTTGTGTTCCAATCATGATGGTGAACTGAAGTAGTTCTTTTAATAATTTTCAACAAGTTTTTATTTGTAGACTGAGCTAAACCATTTCTGTGAGGATGATAATTAGCCAAATATTTAACCCTTATACGTTTCTCTAAGGAGAATTGAGTTAACTCAACTGATGAAAAATATGAGGCATTATAAAAAACAAGGGAATATGGAACACAAAATCTCGTTATGATAAAATATTCTAAAAATAAGATAATCTAATTGGTGTTTAGAATCCTTAAAGGTGTAGCTTTTGCACAATAGGTAAAATAATCAGTTGCAGTTATAATGCATTTGTGTTGCATAGAGGAAGGAGGCTTTATTGGCCCTACTATATCAATCATTAGAGGAAATTTCAACTCAAATTGGGCCTCCTAAAAAAATTAATAAAATAATAGTTAAAACAATACAATAATGTTTATTAATTTTGGAGGAAGAAAAGAAAAAAACTACTTTTTTGTTTGTATTTTCGACATATCTCCCCGTGTTTTTACTCAAATGTCAATCGGGAGAGCTTGTTGGATGCATAATTAAATTCTGCATCCATCGAGTACCCACTCGGCATACTTTTGGTGGATCCCTCTACCCAAAAAACAAGAAATACCTAAAAAATGTGATGATGATGTCATCATCACATTTTTTCACGTATTTCTTTTTTTTGGGGTAGAGTGGCCTATCAAAAGTATGACGAGTGGGTACTCGTTGGATGCGGAATTTAATTATGCATCCAACGAGCTGTGCCGATTGAAATTTGAGTAAAAACACGGGGAGATATGTTGAAAATACAAAAAAAAATAGTTTTTTTATGATACCTATCCCCAAATTTATATTAAAAAAGTGTTTAAGACCTATACGGTATTTCAAATTTAAAGAAATTTCATTGGCTANAAAAATCCCATTTTGAGTTGAAATTTTCTCTAATGACCCCATTATTGAAAAGGTCTTTCAACTGAAACAGGTTGTAAAGGAAAAGCAAACTTCTTAACCCTACCTGCAGCAAGTTGGTATCCTTGACAATTTCTGACAAAATCATAAGAATCACGAAAAAAATTAGGCCAATAATAGCCAGCCCTAAGAATCTTATGTGCCGTAGTCTCTCCACCAAAATGACCACCTACTAGGCCAAAATGTAATTTTTTCAAAATCACTTCTGTTTCATCTTTGTCTAGGCATCAAAGTAAAACACCATCTGAATTTCTCCTAAAAGGAGTATTATCAATTAGCAAATAAGGAGCAGATTTTGGTCTAAGCACTCTCCTTTTTCTTGGTTCAAGGTAATCAGGAGCAGTTATTGTTTCCAGAAGTTTCCTTAAATATGTATACCAAGAATCTTGTGGGGGAGGATAAAAGTAGATTTCCCTGTTTAGTAAGACTTCATTAATGATAGTTTTAGAACTGTTATTAGGAAGACGAGCTTCTTCAGTGGCAAGCTTACATAATCCATCACCCTTGACTATCGTTGAAGGTTTAATTTCCAAGTCATACTCTTGAAGGGCTGTAATCCATGGTGCTTTTTTTTCACCCAAATTTTTCTGTACTAATAGATTTCTGACTAAAGGAAAGGAACTATCCCTTTAGTTTTGGACTTCAATAGATATGGATGAAAGTGTTTGACAGCTTTGAAAACAACAAAATATTGTTTCTCAACCTCGTGGTAGTTAATTTCAACACCTTTAAAATTTGTGCTCATAAAAGAAATTGATACTTCACTATTTTGCTAGTTTAACTGAGTTAAGACTGCTACATATGATATGTCAGAAGCGAAAGTGTACAATATGAACTCTTTGTTAAAATCTGGGCTCAAAAGACTAGGATCTTCTAAAATGGCTTCTAAAATTATTTGGAAATTTTCTTTTTTAGTTTGTCCCCAGTTGAAAATAGCATCCTTCTAAATCATTTTTTGTAAAGGAAAGATGATTTCTGAAAACCGGGGATAAATCTCCTAACAAATTTTAATTTACCGAGAAATGATTGCATTGCCTTTTTTCTAGAAGGGTAAGTGATTTTTGAGATGGCTTGGGTTCGTTCAGGATCAATCGCGATCCCATGTTTTGAAACAACACAACCTAATACAATACATTTTGTAACAACAAATATTGTTTTTTTGGGGTTTAAAGAAACTCCAAATTTCCTACAACGTTCAAATACTTTTCCAAGATGATTAATGTGATCATATCGGCATTTAGAAAATACAATGACATCTTCTAGATATAAGACTAGTGAAAGATTAATTAACCCTCTAAAAGCAATATCCATTTCTCTTTGAAAAGTTACCCCAGCATTGATTAACCGAAAGGTCATATTTCTGTAAGTGTATGTTCCCCATGGGGTTCTAAAAGCTGTTTTCAGTTGATCATATGGGGAAACCAATATATGGTTATATCCTGAGAAACCGTCAAGAAGTGATAGTATCTTAGAACTAGAAACTTTCTAAAGGATTTGTTCCATGGGAGGAACTGGGTAATTATCGTTTTCAGAGGATTTATTAAGATTTTAAAAATCAATAAATAGTCGAATATCATTGTTTTTCTTCCTAACTGGAACCAAATTAGCTACCCATTGAGTATGTCGAATAGGAAAAATAATCCTAGCAGCTAAAATTTTATTTAATTCCATCTTAATTGTTGGTTCTAGTGACGGATGATACTTTCTAAGTTTCTATTGGAAAGGTTTTGATTCTTGTTTTATTGGAATAATGTGTTGCATAAATTGTGGATTGAAATTTTTTAAATCATCGTATGTCCATGCAAAAACATCCTTGAACTCTTTAAACAATTTTATAAATGCTGATTTTTCTATAGTAGTGCAATATATTCCTAAATTCACAGTTTGAGGATTAAGTTATGTTCCGAAATTTATAGTTTCATATTTCATTTGTGAACTTTTGGTTTTACAATTACGAACAAACTTAAATTTATGCTGAAGATCGAAAAACATTTCTAATCTCAAAACTAAGTTAGGAATCAGTTTTACCTTCTCAAAAGCTTTTTCAATTGAAAAAAAATAATTTATTACCGTAAAATCACGTAAATTTTCATCATGTGTAACGTCATCAATGGTTGAATCTTTGAAGGTATCGTCCTTTGTTAAGAAATTCAGAACCTTCAAATCATTATCAAAAACACGCCAGTTGAAGATATTATCTGGTATAGAAGGCCTAAAAATTAATTCAATTGAAAAGAAATTAGGTGTAAAATTCGCATATCGAATCAATTTTGATGCTACATTTGCTAATAAATCTGGCTCCTGATTATGAAATCTAGGAATTGACATTATATTGAATGCATCAAAATGTGAAATGAGATTCCATACCTCCCATTGATAATTCTGCAAATGTTCAGAAATGCAGTGGATAGAACTACAGAATTGCCTGACGATGATTTCCGAATCACCATATGCAACTAGCACTTCAATATCCAAATCAATCGCTTTTTTCAGAAACTGAATTAGTGCTTCATATTCTACAGTATTATTTGTACAATTAAATTCAATCCTACATGCTATACATGCTTTGTTTCCTTTTGGGTCAATAAATAGGAAACCAGCTCGTGCTCTTTCTTTAGATTTTGACCCATCAAAATATAAAGTCCAAGTAGAATTATCTGCAACTACTTTACTTTCAATAATATTCACATAATTATGACTATTTACATTATTTACAATTTCTTTAAATGAAGAATCATAAGGAATAGTTGTAACATTTAGAATTTCATAATGTTATTTATTATCAGAGAAAACATAATTTTCAGATTTAAAATTTTCGAACCCATGTTCAAACATATAATTCCCCATTATAGAATCTAAGAACAAAACCTGTTCACTAGGATCATGTAATTCTATCACTGTGTGTTTCAGATATCTTTCTTTGTTTATCTTAACTTGATTTGATTTTATATTTTTAGGAAACCATAAGTTTGACCAATCTGTAGCAAAAAATCCATTCAACTGCTGAGACCAATCCCTACTCAAAAATAGCCCATATGCATTAGGAATGTCTACAACCACAATATCTATAGTTTGAAAAACTGAAGGGTTACAAGCAATCCTAACTAAAACATCTTTCATCTCTCCTACAACCCTCACATTCATTCTATCTAGTTGAGTAATTTGCGAATTTGATGGAACATATTTTCCATTTAACCTTTTGCACACAGACAAAGGCATTACATTGGAAGATGCTCCATAATCAACCATGCAATTATGAACGTTCCTATTAAAAATCTCAAAAGTAAGAAGGAATGGAGGGGTTGTTGATTTTGAATTTTTTCCTATTAGGGAAGCCTTTTCAGCTGTTGATTTTTCTTTATCAGTAAGTGTTAAATCACTATTAGAATTATTAGCAGCAATATTTTTCTTAGCATTAGGAATTATTGAACTCATGGCAGGATTTATAATGGGACTATTAGGAATTGGATAAATTTGAAGAAGATCATACATACTAATATTTGCATGTGTCTTTTTTAAATCTTCAATTATGTCATATTGTAAATCTAACTTCGGAGCACTTTGAATAGGCTGAGAAGTCCTCACAAGTTGAGTTTGTTTGACATATTGAGTTTGTTTATTAGGTTGAGAATTATTATTATCGTTACTCTGGGTAGAACTTGATGACGCTCCATGAGTATTTGTGAATGTTCTACTTCGAGTATTATAGGTATGTTGTCCTAAAGGAGGACTTCTACTTTCACAATCTTTCACTAAACTATCCCAAAAATGACCTTTTAATTGTTGAGGTTCTTCCAATTCTTCTTCATTTTCAGATTCTTCTTCCTCATGATTATCTACAGTTTCTTGATTTGAGGGAGTTTCAGATAAAGACAAGACTGCTCAAATAGTATTGAAAATTTCTTTATTTACTGCTATATCACGGGGTGAACTTGTTTTATTATTAGTGTTAGGATTCTGTCTAAACTGATTTCTGAAATACCCTCTAGAAGAGAAAGTTTCAGAATTAGTTTTCGTTAATCCTATGACTTCATTAGTTAATTCCTTAATAACATTCTGCAATTGTTCTACATCAAATGCCTTATCCTTTTCCAAATTAGTTCTTTCTATTTTATTACGAGGAAAAGTATCAACTTTTCCACTTCTATCTGGTTCATAAGACATGGAATCCTTCTTGACTTTAATAGCTTCCTCAAAGTTTCAACAAGTGTTGTTTTACCAGCTCTCTTAACAAACATCCCAGGATATTTTGATAAAGCTGAAATACAATTTTTTATGATTATATCCTTGGGTGGTTGAGAAGCAACAGGAATTTTGTTTTTTAAAGTAATAAATCTCTTATTAAAAGCTTTAATTCTTTCTTTAGGTTCCATTTTAATTCGAGATAATTCAAGAGCTAAAAGAGCAGGTGTTTTATCTTCCCCGAATTTATCTAGGGAATCCTTGTTGAATTCAGCCCAATTTGTGATTGACCCTTGGAATAATGAAAAGTATCAAGTAGATTATTTCCCTTCAAAAGTTAAAGGGAACAAATGAGAGACTCTGTCTTCATGCTGAACGTTCATGGTTTGAATAGCTAAAATGAATTTATCTACATGCACCTCTGTAGGATATTTATTATCTGGATTAAACTTCAAAAGAAGTTTGTCTGAATGTTTCAGCAAAGGATGTTGAACACTAGGTACAGCTACCGCATTTGTTCTTAACCAAGGAAGTTGTGGATTATGAGGATTAGGTGGATTAGGAGGGTTGCCCCCTCCTCGTCCTCCTGTAGGTATGTTTCCAGCCATAGAACTTACTTCAGAATCTAAAGAACTCCCTTGATTAGATGACCTTGGACTATAGGGTTGTGATCCCAGAGGAGAAGGTGGTTAATAACTTGGAGTCAAGCTTCTAACAGTATTTGTTCTAGAAGTTTCTCTATGAAGACTTATGACTTGATAACTTGGAGTTCTATTAGCTTCTACTAAATCTTGAGTAATTATATTCAATTGAGGATTACGTCTATGTTATCTAGGTAAACCATAGTATATTGGTGATAAACCAAGTTGATGAGCATAAGCTCTCGTAAGAATATGATGTGATTCTTCTAAATTTTGAGTACTATGTTCAGGAGTAAATGGAGATGTATTATGGTCACGCTCAAGAATGATCCTAACAGTTTCTATGAATGGTGATCTCTTAATTTTAGGTTGTAATGGAGGTTGTTAGCTGGTTGAAGATATATCATTAGTTCCATGAGCCATTAATCATTAACAAGCCCTCCTTCTAGCACCATTTGTTGGCCTAATTTTCATACCTAGGCCATCTAGGGAGAAATAGTCCACGCAAAGCGCTTAAAACAGCCCTTGGTGTGTTTCAAATGACTAAATATCATAGGTTATGGTCTCCTACATTTTTTTGAGTTTTTATATTCTCCTTAAGAGAATAAATTCAGCTGGTCGTAGGAGACCATAACCTATGAGATTTAGTCATTCCAAAAACATCGAGGGTTGTTTTAAGCGCTTTGTGTGGACTATTTCTCCTTAGTTGGACCATGTTAGAAAATCAGGCCAACATCTCTTTAATTCAAAATATCAGAAATCCATGTGTGAAATGGTTACATTCTGATGCTCTTGAATAACTAGTTTCCATGACTCTTTGGATTCCATCTTGGAAGAGTTTTCATATCATATTTGTATGAGGGTCCTTCTATGGATTTGATGATGTCGGGGAAGCCATAAATAATTTATTTACTTCTACTATAATTTCCATATACTTTATAACTCAAATTTTAAGTAATCCATATCTAGAAATATTGTGATTCCTTGCTATTAAATCGTTACTTTTCATGTATTTGATTTCCATACTGGATGAGTTGTATACCAGACTTGTATGAAGGAATTTATATGATTTTTAATACTTTAGGGGTATAAATTTCTATGTTGTATATGGTATCTATATGTACCATCCTTATCGGAACCTTTATTTCTACTTTTCATCTATAAAAATTGACAATTTCCCCATAAGCAATTTTCCTGAAAGTGGTCATGTCAATGTTTCACTTTAAAATTAGTTTACATAGATAATATCCATGTTTAATGATATCCCATGATGTTTTATATCAATCCCCATACACTGTTCACATATTTTGGAGGGCCTTACTTGGGTTAGGAAGCCAATTTCGCCTACACAGTAGGGGGGATTTGACCACAATTTCGAAGGAATTTTACTCTTACTATCATTTTCCACAAAAAAGTTAAATAAGATTAAATTTAGATAAAAAAATGTCCATATGTCATGTTGGGATGTACTACGACCCCCCAAACTATTTTCTTTCAGTTTCGAGATCATTTGGAGTTAGTTGGAATGCACCCATAGTCATGACTAGTTAAGCCTGAATTTGCACAAATTGTATTTTCTCCATAAATTTCAAGTAGGCGCATTACAATATATAAATGTATATGTACACACACACACACACATGTATCAATATGTATATGTATACATAGGCATATGTATACATATAGATACACATATGTAGATATATAAACATATACATATGTATATATATACATACACACACACACACACATATTGTAATTTTTTATAATAAAAAAATTGTGAAATAAAAAACTATGAAACTAAAATAAACATTCACATATCGAATCTCCTTTTTTGTTTGACCAATTCTCTAGGAATCTCTTATGAGCATGCTATGCAGAAAACAATACATATCTTGGATAAAATATTCAATAATAAATACTCAATAGAGATAAATCTTTGACACCACCATAGACACCACTGTTATCTATCCTACTAAATACTAGACCATGTACCTTCAAGGTTTCATAACATGCACAGGTATTCCCCGCATTTGTTTGTTGTTTTCTTACTAACAAATGTGGCATTTAACTAGTGTATTATATCCAATTTTCAATGAGTGTTTTTTATTTCACCTAACCCCCTCATCTATGTAGCTCCTCCAACCCCTTGACATTCCAAACTCTCTCTCTCTCTCTCTCTCTCTCTCTCTCTCTCTCTCTCT
>LPNX010014054.1:217453-234660 GCA_001517045.1 Pseudotsuga menziesii
AAAGGCTACCTTTTTGTTTGTATTTTCAACATATCTCCGTGTGTTTTTACTCACATTTTGATTGGGAGAGCTTGTTGGATGCGAAATCAAAAGTATGTCTAGTGGGTACTCGTTGGATGTGAAATTTGAGTAAAAACACACGGAGATATGTCAAAAATACGAACAAAAAAAGTAGTTTTTTTATGATACATATCCCTAAATTTATATTAAAAAAAATTTAATACCTGTACGATATTTCAAATTTAAAGCAATTTCATTTGATAACACATGATGACATGGAATTGGAATTTCCTCTAATGTCTTATCTATCCTCCCAAACCCTAATACATGTACCTTCAAGGTGCCATAACATGCACAAGGAGTCTCCATGTTTCTTTTTTGTCTTGTTCTTGACAAATATATGTCATTCAACCAGTGTAGCATACCTACTTTCCTTGAGTGGTTTCTATTTTAAAAAATGGTAGAGAATTTAGGAACTAAAGCTACTTTTGAGAACTTCTAAAAGGAAAAAAATACCAATATAAAAATAAGAATGTGGAACTATGCAAATACATCTCATATCGAGGAAAAAATACCTTCCCATATTCACCTATCTCTCTCCCCAATCCCCTTAACAACTCAACTCTCTCTCTCTCGTACCCCTCCACCTACACATCCCTCTGTCCACTAGCCACTAACACCCTCTTACTACTCTCTCTCTCTCTCTCTCTCTCTCTCTCTCTCTCTCTCTCCACACACACACACACACCCCTTACTCCTCCCCCTACTTCCCACTGACATCCTCATCTCTATGAATTCCTTAATTCACCCTAAAATCCTATCCCTCCAACCTCAATATCTATATGTTTATTTCCCCTAAACACCCTCCACTTACTACACCTAGTCACCCATGCCCTTCCCCCTTTTCCATAAATCTCTCTTTTTGACATTCTCTAACTACCATACGCCTCCCTCAACCCATAAAAACCTTGATCTCTTTTTCTCTCTCTCCCAAAATACCCTCTTCCCCCTACCCCTAATCACACCCTTAAACCTCTCTCTTTTATCCAACCCCTTGAAAGGACCCTCCTCTATATCTACCCCTAATACCCCTCTCCTAATACCCCCCCTAACTCTAAGTCCCCCACTATCTTTGTCTCTCATAATCACCCTCCCCACTAGCACTAACTAACCCCCCATCTCTCTCTAACTCCAACCTAATCCCACACCCATCTCATGTATTGTCTCTTCTTTATCTACCTTGCTCCTTCCCAAACCCCATAACCCTCTCACTATGTCTCTTTCTCTGCGACAAACCCCATCCTCCCCTTATAGTGAAATCACACCCTTAACTCTCTCTCTCTCTCTCTCTCATCTTCTTACTTCTACACCCTATATTGCTAACCCATCCTTCATCTACCTCCCTCTCTCTCTCCCCCCTCATCCCCTTAACCCTTTCTAGCCCCCACCGCTCTCTTTCCCATACTCCACCTACATCTAGCTCCCAACCCTCTCTCTCACTCACTCAAGCCACTGAAACCCCCATCCCTAATATCTCTCTCTCTCACCCCTGCTCCTCTACCTACATATCAACCTCTCTCATCCTCTCTACCCCATAAACCCCATACCCTTCCACCTATACCTATCTCCTAACCCTCTCTTGTCTCATGCCCCTCCCCTTACCTCTAACCCATTCCCCCCTCTTCCTCCTCCTCCTTTCTCTCTCTCATGTCTTTCCCCTAACCCTTACTAACTCTCTGTATCAATCTCTATCACTCTCCTACTCCTCCACCTACACATATACCTAAACCCCACCTCTCTCTCTCTCTCTCTCGACCCCTAGCACCCCACTGCACCATTTACTCTCTCTCTCTCTCTCACACACACACACACACACACACACACACACACACACACACACACACTATCACACTATCACATACACATGTACACATCCTTGCTTCTTACCCAACTACTAATCTTCTTCCTCTCTCCCTTTATTTCTCTCTTTCATTGTTACTAACCCCCTCTCCCACTCTCTCTCTCCCATGCACCACCTACCTCCAACCTCCTAACACCCCACTCTCTTCTTCAACTCCCTAACACCCCCCTCTCTATCTACCTCTAATCCCCTAACAACCCCCATATTTATATATCTCTCATACTCTTCCAACCGTTAAATCCACCTCTCTTTGTCTCTCACTTCTACTAACCATACCTTTGATCCCTCCTTTATCTTTGTTTGTCCTAATCCCCCTATCCATCTAGCTAATCACCCTCTATCTCTCTCCCTTGATCTCACTCTTTCTCTATCCCCAACCCCCCAGTCCTCACATATGACACCCCTTCTCTTTGATCGCTCTACTCCTCCCCAAACTCCTAACCCCTATGATCTCTATCTCTTTGTGCCACCCCCTACAAGTCTTTTTCTTTATCTCTTCCCCTTCCCACTAATCCTTAGTGTCATATACAATATACCCTTACTAATCCTTAGTGTCATATACAATATATTTGTGGTGGTAGATATGGCATACATATTTTAGCCATACAAATAACACGCACATTTTCTAGTTCAATATAAGGCATAACTTGTGTTTGCCGCCAGGCTTTTTTGGTGTGAGGAAGGAATGTGAATTTAAAATAGCTGCAGTCGTTCGTTCTTCTTATCACTAACAATGATCCTTGTCACATGCTTAGGTGTTATCCCTCCTCCCGTGTGTCTACTATGGAGTTAGCTTCGGGTTAACTGAACCTATGGTATGATAAACTATAGGTAATGGGGCATCTAATGATTTTTCTCAATATACTGCAGTCACGTATGCTTTATACGTGATTACAGTATGCTACACATGTATAATCATTTTTGTTAGTGAAGCCTTAGACCTACATAACATTTTTTTTTTCCAAATTCAAGATATATAATTTGTTTTTCAGTTTCTATTACAACATACATAGACCATTCACTTACATCAATCCATAAAGCTAAATAAACATGAAAATTGGTCGAGCACGTAACTTGAAAAGAAGTAAAAGAAGGAAAGAAAGCTCACAAGTTTTTCGTGCCTGTGACCAGTCCTGAAGGAAAGATAGCTTTACAAGACCGAACGTTGCCACTTATATTTATTTGAAATCCTAGTTCAACGGATTAGAGCGGAGAGTTTGTTTTAATTGTTAGTTTGTTTCTTCATAGTAGAGTTTGTTTTAACTGTTAGTTTGTTTCTTCATAGTAGAGTTTGTTTTAACTGATTGTCTGTTCATATAAGTATAGAGATCCACGTAATTTGTAGGAAATTCGGTGCAAACGAGGGCAATTTGGAATATCATGGAAAGCGGGAAGAGAATTGAAACACATCATGTTGGAACTAGCTCGCAGGATGTTGAAATTAATATTCAGAGTTTTACCACACCAGCGCTGTGCCTGCAAGAACAATTTGTAAGCAGGGTGGGTAATACTCCGTGTTATTGGGTGTACGCTAGGTTTCTGGATGAAGGTGACGAAGGTGACAATATGATCCACACATTGTATGCGCTCGACATAAAAGATAATTTGTACCACCATCTTCCCGATCCTAAATTTAACTTTAAGGTGTTTTCGGGTGGAGTGTTGGATCGTAATCTCCATGTTATAGGTGGTTTTGAGAATGGAACACTCTGTACCTACGTAGACGTGTTTGATGCACTCGATTATTACTGGTCCGAGACAAATTTCACCTGGGTGCTCAAGGAAGGGGCCCATGCGACATTCGCTCCCCCTGATTCTATTTATCTGTTCGGACGCCGCTTTAAGAAAGACCGTGACAATTGGTGTGAAGTGTACAATCTGACTGACCCTGAATGGAAGAACGTCCCTCTATCTCCAGCCCTAATGAAAGCTTTTGACGAAGGTTTCTCCTCAATATGGGCATCTGCAGCTATTGGAAACAGAATAATTCTACAAGGAGATCGGACGGGCATAGCATTTGATGTGCCGTCACAATCTTGGATTCCGGTTTCAGACAACTTAATCCGAGGATGGTCGAGAGGCATTAGTGCGGCTGTTGTGCAAGACTTGTTAATTACTTGCTACGGTGACATGGACAAACCTCAAACATCTGAAAGAAGCTGCTGCATCCGGGCTTATGATCCAGATCAGGATGTATGGATTCGGATACAAGGGATGGACGACAGCTTTCACGAACATGCACAGAAATCTGATTTCCTCTCTGTAAACGGAAAGCTCGTCATATATCATATGCGGCGGCCAGATGATTTGATATTCTCGGTATTTGAAATCAATAAAATACTTCCGACAACTGTTCAGGCACAGCTTCTATGGCAATCCCGATTTCCCATAACGATGATAATTGCCGAAGGTAACATTTCTAAGCTTTAATAGGGTTTTAAGTTTCAACTCAATATTAATGATTTTAAACTATGCCAGTACTCATTTTATTGTGGTTGCTAATTATAAACACTTTCCTCTATTTCCAGGCTTGGGGTTTCCTGATCGTAAATTGGTATTTAAACCAAGTTTGATTGCAGCATTTAAACCTGATCCGTGAGCATGCAGCGTTTTTTCTTTTATGAAAATTAGTTCGGACTCTTTTAATTCTCTGCCATAGCATGAAGATATATTTCTTGATGAGAACAGTATATTACACAGCTTTAATTTCTTGAACAATAGTTACTCAGATATTATTTCTTGACTCATTGAAGAAACGTATACAACGAATGGCAATTTGCCTCATTACAAGTATGCGATACCATGCATCCCAATTTTTCTGAGAGATGAAGTAGATACAATTTTTTTTTTATTATAAATCTTTCTTGGCTTAGGCCACTTCAATGTATATAAATTTGGCAATTCGCCTCATTCGAAATCGAAATATAAGATACATGGTATGCCATGAATCCCAATTTTTCTGAGCAATGAGCAATGAAGTAGATGCAATCTTCTTTTTATTATAAATCCTTCTTTGCGGGTATACGTAAATGTATACAAATATAGTGGCAGTTATCTTGGTTGTTACAGTATTATCACTCGCTTAATCAAGAATCATTTCTTTTATGTTACTATAAAGAATTTTTATCTATTCTATTTAATTATCATAGAGAATGTCATATCACTCTTTAATAAATAAAAAAAGGAGATATGTTATATTATAATTTCATGATTGGTAATAAACCAATGCTTATATCGTTAATTTCAAGACTCTTATTGTCTCAAGCCAGTGTTGATATAATTATTTTCATGGTTGAAATTATCATATCTTTCTTAAATAGAAGTTGCATTATGTTATAGTGTCATGCCTATTAATGAACAGGTGGTATCGTTAATTTTATCGTATTATTAATTTCATCCCTATTACCATAATAAACATGAGTTAATATAATTAATTTCATTGCAGTCACCGTAATGAATTATGTGAACGGGTGATTTTTAACACTCAGTTTTCTATTTAATAATTGGGATGTTTGTTTCTTCATAATAACTGAAATAATTGTTAGTTTAATAAGATGTTTCTTTCATCGCAATAACTAAAACAATGTTATGTGAATCGGTAATTTTTGACATTCAGTTTTCTATTTAATAATTGGCATGTTTGTTTCTTCGTAATAACTGAAGTAATGGTTACTTTAATAAGATGTTTGTTTCATCACAATAACGGAAACCATGGTTAATTTTTATATGTTTTTAGAAGTAAATATAATTCTTTTACTATATATATAGATTATAATCACTTTTTTTTTCAGTTTATGATTAAACACATTTATTACATGTAGAGCATTGATAATATTTGTTTAGTTTAGTATATGTAATGTTGGGTATATGTATGTCTTTTATTTCATCATAAATTTTGTTTATAAGATAATTTTTAAGATTCATTTCTTTATTAATAATTGGGATGTTTGTTTCTTCTCAATAATTATGATTTTAGAAGTAAACATAATCCTTTAAGTTTATATATATTATATTCACATTTTTTTCAGTTTATAATTAAATACATTTATTAAATGTAGATAACAAAAATTTTCAGATTAGGAGGGATGAACTTCAAGAAGTGAGGTGGGAGGTCCTACGGAGTCTTTAGTAGTCCATTTCAGCTTGGTTTCTTCAATGGTAATGGGGATACCCTGAACTCTCGACCTCCTAATCAAGGTAATTTGACTATTGGAGAAATTTCGATTCCAATAATTCAAGGTGAAATCCCTATTTCTACTAGTATGGATCATAAACCTGGTCAATGCTTTCCAAAAAAATCAGCTATTTCTTCCATGCTTAAGCCTGCACATATTAGGGAAAAAATTCAGTTTATGACGGACCATGCTTTGATTGGCAAATTCATTGGATTACAACCATCGGAGAAAGCTCTCCTCTAGTGGATCAACTTGACTTGGAAACCTAAAGGTCATTATCATTTACATTTAGGATCAAAGGGGTTTTTTACTGTTTCTTTTATCAGTCAAGAGGATCGGAATCGGATTATTGATGGAGGCCCTTATTTCTATTATTCAGCAGGTCTTTTACTTCATCCTTGGAAAGAGAAATTCAGTCTGGAAAAGGAAGAGATGCGCATTACTCCAGTTTGGATCTCGTTATATTCACTTCCTCAGGAATATTGGGATGCTAAAATCTTAGAAGCACTAGGTAATTGTTTGGGTTCCTTTCTTAAAATTTTGGAGCAAACTAAATCTCAGTGATATACTGCATTTGCTTGTATATGTGTCTATATGGATCTATGCAAGGCTCTTCCGAAGGTTATCAGGTTGCTTTGGGACAATGATAAATGGATTCAAACTATGGACTATGAACAGGTTCCCTTTAGATGTCGTTGGTGTCATGGGTATAGTCATTTATTTAAGGAATGTCCCTTGAATCATCCCAAACCACTGGTTAATAAGTTATTGAATCCCTCGGAACCTGGGTTTTCTAAGGTATCTTCCCACAAAAGAGGAAATAAAAAACAAGAACCTCAAGACTTTGCCAAGAAGATAAATAGTTCTGATTCCTTTGAAATTTTGGGTAAATAGCCAGAACAATTGGTGGATTCTATGAGCCCTGAGGGTAATTTTTCCAAATCTGAGATTGGTCAAACTTCAATCCATCCTTCTTGTCCATGTATAGCCCATGATATCCATATTGGAACTTTGCAACAAATAGCTAGATTAGAAGCTGAAGCAATGGATGTCTCTCTGTAACCTAATTTCTTGGAAGAATCGGAAGAAATGGATATAGGTGAGTTAGATCTTGAAGGAATTGAGAAAGCCTATTTGGATAAGGCTCTAGGCTATGTTCCTCAAGAATAGGTTAGTCTCCTTAAAGAGGCTATTCTTAAAGCTAAATTCTCAAGTTCTCTGGGCATTAATTCAGGTTCTTTTAGAGAAACTAAAAAACATGGTGAAGACAGTGGCAAGAAACCGGGACGCAAATCAAATAAACATAGAGTAGTAGATGTAGGAAGGCGATTGGTTGATTCGGGTCAATATCTGACAATCCTAGCTGATCTTGGTCTATAATTTTGTTTATTAATGAAACTCCTTTCCTGGAACACTTGAGGCATTAATAGCCTAAGAAAGATAAAAATTCTCTGTCAAAAGATTAAGAAATCTACCCTAGCCATTGTTTTCTTACAAGAAACTAAGTGTGAGGCTAATTTTATCCAGGAAAGCAGGAGTAAAATATGGATGCGTTGTGAGAGCATGGGTATTGATTCTAAAGGATTTTCTCGAGGTTTATGTATTTTATGGGATCCATCTCGGGTTTCCCTTTATGATTTTCAAGGAACCCGTAATTCTATCTCTGCCATTTCTAAAGTGATTGGTTTCCCTATCTCAAGTTTACTAACGAATGTTTATGGTCCTCAATGATCGAGTGATAAGCGTAATTTTTTAAAAACCCTCTCCAATTTGAAGACCTGTATGCCCTTTGAGCATTGGGTGGTTGGAGGTGATTTTAATCTGATCACTTCACTTGAGGAAAAAAGAGGTGGTAGACATTGTTTAGAGGAGGAATGCAATCTTTTCTATGAGACTATTAAAGATATAGGTCTTGTGGATATCACTCCAGGGTTCGGGTGGTTTACTTGGAATAATAAACATACAGGGGACCGTCATGTTGCTTCCATACTTGATCGTTTTCTTGTTTCTGAATCAGTCATTAATTTAGGAAGTGAAATTCATAGTTCGACCCTCTCTGGTTGAGGGTCTAATCACTGGCCAATCGAGCTTTTGTTGACTGGGATGGGGTCTCAATTCAAGAGGCCCTTTCGTTTTGAGCAATTTTGGATGATTCATCCTGATTTCTATGAAAAAGTTAAAACGTGGTGGGTGGAATTACATTCAAATTAGGTCGCTAATATGTGGTCTTTTCAACATAACTTGAAGGCTCTGAAATCTAAAATCAAGAAATTGAATAAGGAAGAATTTGGGAATATTTTTAAGGAGAAAAATAGATTTGAGACCTATCTTCCAGAGATTCAATCCATTGGGCTTAATGAAGGTTATTCCCTAGCTCTTCTTGAGGAGGAACGATTGGTGGAAAAAGAACTTGATGAATGGGAAAACAAGAGGAAATCCTTTGGTTGCAGAAATCCCGTATCAAATGGCTCCAAGAGGGAGAAAAGAGCTCCAAATTCTTTCATCATTTTGTTATCCAATCTAGGTTTCAGAATAAAATTTATTTGCTTAAAGATGAAGCAGGCAACCTCTTGGAAGGTAGGGAGGAAATTGAGGATTTACTCAACTCTCACTTTTCAGATATTTTATCCGATCCTTGTAGGGATCGTTCTTCTAACATTGAAATCATTACAAGCCAGATTCCATCTTTAGTTTCAAGGAAACATAACCAAATGTTAATGAATTCCATCTCTCTTCGAGAAGTCTAGGAGGCTCACTTTCAGATAAAGGAAGGTACCTTGCCTGGCCCGGATGGTTTTACTGTTAAATTCTTTCATCACTTTTGGGAGATGATTAAAATTGATGTTTGGAATATTGTAGAACGATCTCGAGTTTCTGGGCGTATTCTTCCAGCCTTAAATGCTACCTTTTTAACTCTGATTCCTAAAAATGAGGGTGCTGATTCACCTAATAAATTATGTCCTATCAGCCTTTGTAATGTGATTTATAAAATTATAACCAAGGTAATTGCTAATCATTTAAAACCTATTCTGCCTTCTCTAATCTCATCAGAGAAATCAGGGTTTGTGGAGAGGTGTCATATTTCAGATGGGATTATTCATGTACATGAAATATTACACTCCATCAAAGTAAAAAACATGTCGGGTATGTTAGTTAAGCTTAAAATTGCCAAAGCTTATGATAAACTTAACTAGCAATTTATAAGGAAAATGTTGGTAGCATTTGGTTTTAGTATGGCTTGGGTTAACTAGATTATGAATTTTATCTCATTAGCCTTTTTCTCAATTTTTTTTAATGGGGTTCCTTCAGGTATCATAGCTCCAACTCATGGTATCCGTCAAGGGGATACTCTATCTCATTTTTTGTTTATTCTAATGGCTGAAGGTCTGGGATGATCTATTTCTACTGCAAAGGCTGCCAATTCTATAAGAGGTTTATGTGGAACTCTAGATGGGGCTAGTCATTATCACCAACAATTTGTTGATGATACTATGCTTATGGGATATCCCTCTGTCAAGGAAGCCTCTAGCTTTCAGAATTTCCTGGATCAGTTTGGTAATGCCTCTGGTTTGGAAGTCAATGCACAAAAATCCCAGGTTTTTTTCTTTAATACTCCTAGTATTACTCGTCGAAATATTATTCGTATCCTAGGTTTCTCTGAAGGTTTTCTTCTGGCTACTTTTTTTGGAACTCCTCTTATAAACACTCAATCAAGGAAGAGTTCCTAGGTTGAACTAGTGAATAAAGTCAAGAAGCAATTGAGTAATTGGACTTTGAAATCTCTTAACCTATCGAGCCATTTAGTTCTTGATAAATCCGTGCTTCAAGATTTTCCTACTTATATGTTCTCAACTATACTCGTGCCTAAATATGTTCTTCTGGATTTGAGAAACATACAAAAAAATTTTTTATGGAGTGGTACTCAGGATCCTCATAAATGGGCTCTGGTCAACTGTGACAATGTCTGCAAACCAAAATCTCAGGGGGGTCTAGGGGTAAGAGATCTGGAAAGAGCAGGGTTATTAGTGGCAGATAAGCTTTGGTGGCATTGGCTTACTCACTCTCAGGAACCATGGGCCAAATTATGGGTAGCCAAATATGCTCCCCAGTGGGATTATCAGGAATTAATTAGGTTTTTTGAAGAAAAAACTATCTCATTAGAGGAAATTTGAACTCAAAATGGGCCTTTTAACTTTTATTCAAATTCCATGTCATCATGTGTTAGCCAATGAAATTGCTTTAAATTTGAAATACCGTATAGGTCTTAAACACTTTTTTAATATAAATTTGGGGATAGGTATCATAAAAAAAACTACTTTTTTTGTTTGTATTTTTGACATATCTCCTTGTGTTTTTAGTCAAATTTCGATTGGGAGAGCTTGTTGGATGCGGAATTAAATTTCGCATCCAATGAGTACCCACTCGGCATACATTTTATGGACCCCGCTACCCCAAAAATAAGAAATACCTGAAAAAATGGAATGATGACATCAAGATGATCCCTAAGTTTATGACCAGAAGTAAGGACATTAAAAGAGATGAAAGGACAATACAAATTAATCATAGTTTCAGTCCCTTCAGTAGCATATTCAATATCTTGATGATCTTGAAGTTAAGTTCATGAACTTTTAGAAGTTCATGAAGTACCATATTTACCTTTAAAGAAGCTTCATGAACTTCTGAAAGTTCATGAACTTAACTTCAAGATCATCAATATATTGAATCTACTACTGAAGGGATTGAAACTCTGATTAATTTGTATTCTCCTTTCATCTCTTTTAATGTCCTTACTTCTGGTCATAAAGTTAGGTCATCATTCCATTTTTTTAGGTATTTCTCGTTTTGGGGGTAGCGGGGTCCATCAAAAGTATATGAGTGGGTACTCGTTGGATGCATAATTTAATTCCACATCCAACAAGCTTTCCTGATCAAAATTTGAGTAAAAACACAGGGAGATATGTCAAAAATACAAACAAAAAAGTAGTTTTTTTCTTTTCTTCCTCCAAAATTAATAAATATTATTTTATTATTTTAACTATTATTTTATTATTTCATTTTAGGATGCCCATTTTGAGTTGAAATTTCCTCTAATGCTCACATTTGGAAAACAGCTTAGGTGGGTCATAGTATAATTCAACAGCATGGTTTCTAGGAAATATGTGATGCTCAATCTGCGGGCTTTTGGGAGGACGCTTGGCAACAACTACCTTCGTTGGAGCGAGAAGGGAAGTATCCAAAGCTCCAAGAAGCTTGTATCAACGGAAATCTATGAAAATTTGCTGATCTTTGGGGGTTTCAGTAGTCAAGTTCTTTCTCTCGGTCATGGGTAACTCAGAGTTGGCTGGATCACCTAGGTCCTTCTCAGGAATGTTCACGGCTTAACGAAGAGCTTAATCTGAGATGTATTCAAAGACAGAAAGGTAAGGATAAGCTTTGTTGGGGTTATGGACCGAAAGGGGAATTTTCTCTCAAAGAGGCTTATAGCCTTCTCTTTCAGACCTCTGAAAGCCCAGGTATTTCATCTTGGAATTCTCTTTGGGGGGAAAAATTATGGCCAAAAATTACTATTTTCTGTTAGCTTGTTATGCATAAAATAATTTTAACTGGGGAAAATTTAAAAATATGAGGGATGTATGGCCCTTACGAGTGCCTTCTCTGCCAACAAGCAGAGGAAACATCTATGCATATTCTGGATGTATATCCTTTTTTGGCAGCTCTATGGGATCATGGTGCAACTCGGTTCTGTCGTTTAGATTGAATTAAGCAGAACCCAATGGGAACCCTGCTTCATTGGCCTAAGAACCCATTCCAGAGTCAAATCTTGAATCGACTTTGGAAAAATTTTCCAAATTTTTTTATGTGGGCTATTTGGAATGAACGTAATACCATAATTTTCCGCTCTAAAACTTCTTCTCTCTTTAATGTATGGCAATGTCTGAGGTCCAAATTGAAGGAAACCATCTCTCTGACTAACTGGGATATAAAATACTTCGAGTTAACAGGGATGGAAAGGCATATTCTGGTAGACTAGGGTCTGGATAATTATGATACTTCTATTCAACCTAACCAGAGATCTCATTATTTTAATCCAAGACCGGATTGTTGGAATCCTCCTCCAAATGGCTTTCTGAAACTAAATTTTGACGGAGCCTCTTGTTATCACCAAAAAAGGGTTCACTACCTCATCTACCCCATTACATGGATCATTTGTCCATTTTCCCACCATATTTCCATCTAAAAACCCATAAAACCATGCAAAAAGCCTCCAAAAGGATTAAAATGCCTCCAAAAGGCCATAAAAACCTCTTTTCCTCCAAAAAAGCAAAAATCTCCAAAAAGGAATAAAAAATATAAAATAATGAGGAAAAAGAGGAAAAAACCCTAAAAAGCTGAAACCCTAATCAGCAAACCCTGACCCTAAAACCGCATGGTTTTCAACTATAAATAAGTGATGGAGACCCCTTATTCAAAATCCACAATCATAAGTATCCTGCCTCTGCCAAAATTGCTCGTGAAACCATAGCTCACCATTGAAGCTACTTTCACCGTGAAACCATAGCTCACCATTGAAGCTATTTTCACCGTAAGAGCCCCTTTTGGCCCATTTCCACCATTGGAGAAAGAGAAGAAGCAGCTTGAAGCTCGGAGCCACCGACATCGGACAAACGCAACGGACTTCACCAACCTCCACATCGGAGGTAACATCAATAAAGATCATTATTTACTATTTACTGCTTTCGTTTTATGTTATTTACCATTTACTGTTTTTGCTTCATGAATGTTTAAATTTAGTTTTTATTTCAGTTATAGCTTTTAATTCCAATATCATTGAACTGCTACTAAGGAATCCATTGTCCTTAGTAGGTACTCATTCGTACAAGCTAGTGCGAAAACCCTAGCAATAGTTTTGGCGACTCCGCTGGCTTTTTTAGTCTTCTTATTTTCTGTCTTTTACTTTCGTCCGTCGCCTTTCGGCCGCCGCCGACCGCGATTTTCCGCCCCATAACCGCGTCCCGACCGCGACTGTTGCCTTCAAACCCGCGGTCCGACCGCCGCTGTTAGCTCAAAAAACTGCGTCTCGACCGCGACTGTTTCCTTCCAACCCGCGGTCCGATCGCCGCTGTAAGCCCAAAAAACCGCGATCTGAGCGCGACTGTTTCGTCCAAACCCGCGGTCCGACGGCCGCTGTCAACCAAAAAACCGCGATCTGAGCGCGTCTGTTTCGTCCAAACCCGCGGTCCGACCGCCGCTGTCAACCAAAAAACCACAATCTGAGCGTGCCTGTTTCGTCAAAACCCGCGGCCTGATTGCTGCTTTTTTTGCTGTTTTTTGCACCAGCCCCTTTGCTGCCCTATTTCCTGCAGTCCTACAACCTTTTCTGCACCATTATTCCTGTTATCTTTTTACAACATTGTTTTAAAAAAAATTTAGCATTCTTTATTCCAATAATTTGGCATGATAAAAGTTCTTTAATTCAGCATTATTGATATTTACGAAGTCGCCCTGGCACTTATTTTCTGGGTTTATAACTTCACCAGCACACACTCTGTCATCTAAATCAAGTGAGACCTAAAAAATTACTTAACTCAACCAACATTTTAACCCCACTTGGGGAACATAAAAGAACTTTTGTAGTTAGGTAGGATCAAGGGGATAGGCTTCCAATAACACCCCTTGGTTATTTACACTTGAGACATAGTTGTTGTCCTTTAGGGAACCAAAATCCCCTAGTATTTTTTGACACGGTCACAACCACATTATCAGAAGGCCTCTCCCTTAGGAGGGTTGAAGTCGTGAGATTGGTTCCGGAGGTCTGAGTGGAATACCGAACTCCATTCAGTAACTGAAGGGATACCTTTCACAGTCCTCGGAATATCCCTGTATAGGGAATATTGCGGTTAAAGGACCAAGCGGCAGATTTACCTTTTGGGACGTGTCATGAACGGGGTATCTTAGTTGCCATTCTTCTAGGATTTGACTACCCGGTGTCCCTCCCGGTAGGGGGATACTTTAGCCATTTTACTTTCCTATTTATATTGTCTGACTTGGATTTCATCACCTTGTAGAGGATATACTTAGTTGGGTCATAATACTACTAGTTAGGTGTTTGCATGCTCCCTTACCTTCTTTTGGTCTAGTGAGTCCACCGTTTTCTATTTTTAGCAAACCTATTGCTTGTTGGTATTCTGACCATTTTTGTTGACACTCCGCCTATTTGTAGCACAGCTGTTACAGTGGGCGTTTTGAGTTGCTTGTTGGCCCGAGTGCCCTATTTTTTGAGCTCTCCTTCTGCACACTCGGTTGCATTAGGGTTTTTTTAGCCTTTTGGTAGTTAACTCCACTCACAAATATTTGACATCATTTATCACCATTGCTTCCCCGAGACATTCTCGGCGCCTCAGAGGCGAACCCCCCCAGCACGGATCACTTGATACCAATCATCGTAGATCTTGAGCCTTGTCACTTGACTCCACTCGTCAGCGGCATAGGACTCCGTCACCAGATTCTAACGCCCCTTATTTTACCTCAGACTCGGAGCCTGAATCCGAGAACACCCTTTACACCGCCCCTACTAGCCCCATGGCTAGCGTGAACCCCACTCCCTTAATGGGAGGGACCATTGGTGGCACATCCACCACGACACCCAGTACCTCACCTGCTTTGGGTATGCCCTCCATGGGGGCCCCCTCTACTGTCCCCCTCACAGTACCGATTCCCGCAGCAGGAATACCGGTCCCCACTCCATTAGTGACTCATACCATCTCTGGGGGTGCAGGTCTGTCCTATACCACCATAGTTCCCCCACTTGGGGGCAAACTGCCTCACATGACTCGTCCACTTGGGGGCATCAGCCCCAACTTGATCCAACCCACAAACGTGTCACACCCTTCGTCGAGTTTGCCATACATGGCTAGCCTCAATCTACCTGACCTAGCCAGATTAACCAACGACCCCATCCGGCACAACCCTGCATGGCCCCCCATGCCTACCAAGCTCCCCTCTGACATCCCTAAGTTCCATGGTAAGGCAGGTGAGGACCCACAAAACCATATCATGTCCTTCCATCTATGGTGTTCCTCAAATTCCATAGTAGACGACTCCATTCGCCTCCGTTTATTACAGCGCACTTTCACTGGCTCTGCTGCCAAGTGGTATATCGAGCAACCCCATGGGACCCACATCACCTTTACATCCCTTGCCTCGACCTTCCTACAGTTCTTCCAGTTACCTGTCTGCTATGACGCATGCGTTGAGATCCTCCTATCTTGCAGACAGAACACAGCTACCCACATCACAGACCACATTCACGAATGGCGGCGACGCCGTAGCCTATGCAAAATCAAGTTAGATGATCGGATCTAACTAGATTGGTTCCTCAAATCCCTCCTTCCGCTCATTGCTAAGGATGTGGCAGCCGAAAGACCCTAGTCAGAGGAAGAGGCTATCCTTAAAGCCCAATAGTTCGATCTCATTTACGCCCAGTCGGGTTATCTTTATACCATCATACCTGACGCCCCTCGCGGCGATCCCTCCCAGCACGATGTGCCGGGGGCATCCCACACTGCCGACGGCATCATTGGCCGTCTCTCTTCGCAGCCTCAGCCATTTTCCATAGCCCATCCTCCCCCTGGCCCTGAACCTTCACGAGCTACATCACAGTCCGGAGCAACCAACTCGTATGCTCAAATGCCACATCAACACCATTCCCATGGACCCTCCTGTCCACCTCAGTGTTTCGTCCATATGACTTTCACTTACGCCCCCCCGATCGCACCTCAGCCCTACTATCATCATCAGGCTACACCAGCTCTTGCGCCACCACAAGCCCAACCTCATTATTATCAGCCACAGCCAACCCCTGTGGTAAACCTACAACCCGCTCCACAGCACTATCAACAACCCCCTCAAGTAGCTGCACCAGTGCAGCCTCCATCGACATATTATCCAGCGCAGCCTGCTCCCGCACCTGCGCAAACTGAGAATCCACCTACTACCCAAGGGCAGGTTTACGCCCAAGAAAACCCGCTGCTAAACCAGAACAACCAACGCAACCAGGGCCAACAAAACCGCGGCAGAGGCCGCAATCATGGGAACAACCAACAGACCGAGCAAGCTGGTCAACACCCTAATCCCCCCGCTAATAATAACACAACCCCTACCAACCAAAACCCTGATCGCCTGCCCAAGTAGGCTAAAAACCCTAATTTGCGAACGAACTATCCTTGTTCTGTTTGCGGGGTCTATGGCCACTACACACATTTTTGTCCACATATGGAGCAATTTCAACAACTTTTGGCTACTGATACACTACGCCAAGGACAGGCGACTCCTCAAGCACCACCCAATCCCCCACAACCTCAGCAGCCACCTTTGGTGCTACAAAACCCCTTACCAAACCAAGGCTTAGTGACCACTGAACCATTGGCTCCCCCTCCAGCTAATGCGCCCATCCAACAAATCACTTACGCGGCTCCTGATCAACCCATATTTGACTCAGGTACCCACCATCTGTTGATGATGCCCTCCGATGAGGTCAACCTCTAGCCTCGGCGAAACAAATATGGCCCCCCCCCGGAAGCCCCTCCTGCCAATAACCCCGCTAACGCTCATCCCACTGATCAAGCGTTACGTATACCTCCACCTCCACTAGATGGAGCTCCCAAAACAGCATGTTTCCCACTTCGCCGTATCAACAACAACCCCAATGCGCGGGCTGCGTCTAACTACAGCATTGTCGATGATCTAGCCCAATCCCTCGCAGCCATGTCTACGTTAAAAAAAACTTCCCTTCGCAGCGTAAGACTTTACTCTCAGCCATTGGAGCTATCGATCCGAACGATTCACAGTTAATGGCATTTGATTTGGACCAATCCGAACCCCGCCTGCCTTCCAATTTATCATTTCAAGTTTCTGTCTCCATACGGAATTTTGTCGTCCATCGATGCATTATTGATGAAGGTGCCTCTACATGTGTCATGCCCACCTCCATCTGGCAGAAAATGGGATCCTTCCCTCTCCAGCAGTCCTCTACTGTGTTGCGAGCCTATGACGGCCGTTCAGCTCAGCCACAAGGCCTATTGACCAATGTCCCCCTCCAGCTGGCTGGAAAA
>LPNX010014070.1:0-45151 GCA_001517045.1 Pseudotsuga menziesii
TAAAAACTCATCCATCAAGATGCTGATAAGGTCATAAAATGAATGCAAGTTCGTTCTTGATGGAGGAAGACAATATGATTCTTGACTCGGCCACTCCAAACAGTTTTTTCTTTTCTCCTCTACCCTACTAGGACATTCAAATCTATTTCCTCCAAGAGAATCAAATGGGGACAAGTTGTAATGTAATGAAACCGTGAATGAGATCAAGCCCATTTGTTGTTTAAAAATGGAGAAAAGATGAAATTGATCTTTATACAGTTTCTCAAGCCATCCATAGTACAAATTTACAAATTGAAAAAAATTGTTCATTACAGATGACTGAGAATAGACATGCAGTGCCTTTTCCTCAATTACATGATAATGCTTAAACTTTTGATTCAAAATTTCAAAAGTAACAACTTGACTAAGAGACAAACCCATACAAGAAGATTCGAAAAGTTGGGACGGGAGGGTGGATTGAAAATTTTCTCCGAGATTTGGAATAATTGATCTCAGAATTTGATGAGAGGAAAGAGCTTTTAAATTAAGTCCAGGATTGATTTCAAGATTCAAAACAAGGTCAATATCCCCACATTGAATCAACATATTCTGATTAAGGATTGGATGAAGAATTCTATCGATGCTATCAGGACAAGGCTCCTCATTGCAATGTTCTTGATCGAGTTTACTTACAATGGTATCATCATGTGATTGTTCTTCTTTAAGCTTTAGATAAGGAAAAACATCAATAAGTTCGGTTTCAGTTTCCCTATCACTCTTACAGGCATGCTCTTTGTTATCCACTTATTTGTACCATAGTTGGATTAGCTGAGGAGCCGTCAGTTGACAAACATGATAAATGTTTGATTCGAGTGTATTAGTTGATCCGTCTTTATGTCTAGCCAGTTTTGTCTAGTCAGTTTTTTATTTGAATAATTTTGAACATGGCCCCGCGGGGTTTGTAATAAAATTTGTTGGTAGGGTGTTTTGAGTGGTTCGGTCTCCTAAGACGTAGAATTTCAACCAAGGTATTCCATGGAGTTTTTTGCCCTTGACAATTATGCTTTGCCTATAGCCAAGTATAATTGACGAGGTTTTCTCCCTCTTCCTCCAAAGCTGGAATGCCCGATTTTGAATTCTAGGCCTTGGGGAGTTATTAGAGCCCAACTGAGTATATATAAACCTACTGGACATTATTAGAATAGACTATGGTCATGTCCTAAGTCACTAGGATCCTCAGAAAAGATTCCGAATTTTTTTTACCGGTAGCGTCAAAATTTTTATTTTTAATTTTTTAATTTTTCCTAAGTTTTTTAATTAAATTTTTACATAATTTAAATGGAAAAATTCAATTTGTAATAAGTTAGTCATCCGGAACCCAAATTCAGTGATTGAAGGCTCTAACCTTAAGCCAAAAATCATTCTTGATCAGCCAGACAGCCAGATCCAAGTTTCAGAAGTTCATTCGGCCTCATAATTAATAATTTCTCAAAAAAGTCATTTACGGAGAAATTATTAATTAAAATATTAAAAATGAATATTTTGGAGAAAATAAAAAACTCTCCAAAATAAAACAAATTGAATAAAATAAAAAGCTAAATGACATGGCATGGAGCATTTATGACGATTCCAATCAATATCGGTCAGTTTCAGATCAAGTATCGGAGTGTAGCAGTTGAACTATCAGTCAGAAATCTGCCCTCTTTGGTCAAATCTGTTTTTGGTTGAAGTGTGGGTTATCTATTAGTTGGGTGATCATTATGAGGGAGGATGAGCCACCTCACCCCCCCTCATTACTCCAGCACTCAGTTACAACTCAGTTGCAGCTCAGTTCAACTCCAAATCATCATGCCGAGCTCATTCAATTACAACGGTGTTACTCTTAGTTTGGTTTTAGGGTTTTGGTCTTCCTTCATTGTATAAGTAGAGGCTCTTTCAGCTCTACCAGGGGGGAACTTTTGTGGCAGAGTTACTCTGTAGAAATTGTATCAGGATTTGCTTTGAATTTTGAATAAAGAATTTCGACTTTGGAGGTCCATGGGCTCTTGCATGTGGTATACATTTCATGGTTGAGGTGACATTGCTTCTAACCCTTTGCTTTTAAATACATTGAATGAGATCAATTTTGTTTTGTTAAAGCTCAAGAGGGCCACTGTTGGCACAGTAGGGTAATCATTTGAAGTTCTAAGTTGATTATTTATGCAACGTAAAGTAAAATCTTGATGAACATGAGTAGTCAATAATACGTAGTGTTGATCCTGATTTATTTTCCTTAGCATACTTTCATATGATTTGATCTCACTTTGTGTTTGAGTTTGGTGTTATTAGGTTTCACAGGTTGAAGAAGGGTGTGATTTCAGCTACATCTAGCCCAAGATTCAAGCAACCTCTTTGTCTTTAACACTTTGTGATTGCATGACTTTCACAGATCGTATTCTTCTCTTACAAAATAAAGCTGGAAACTTCTCTTCCGCTCTTGTGTTCCATCCACAAGAACCCCTTCTTTTTTTGTTTTACATTGCTTAAAAAGTAGATCCACTCTTTCATTGCTTATATTTAGATCTATCTTCTTTAAGCTTTGTTAAATCTAGTATTACTCATTATATCTAGGAAGAAGTTTGTACTTTCCATGCAAAATTTTCAAAATTTTTTCTAAGTACAAAAAAAATTTCCATTTTTTTTTGTTTGCATTGTCTTTCCTATCACTTTTTAGTATTGTTAGCTTGCTGATTTTTTTATTTTTGTGACAGTTACAGTGGAAGTGCTGGCAAAAATTTGAAGATTCAAGGCTTTAAAAAGACTCATTATCCTCCTTTCTTCCTTGCCCTTTCTCAGCTCAATTCGGAAACCTTCCAAGGATAGAAAAAGAGGCAAAAAAGCATCAAGAGAAAGGCATTGTAAAGAATTAATAAAAGAGTAGGTGGGATTAAGGCTCCCACACCCCACTTCCCCCATTTGGGGGAAGCCTGTATCGCCATTGTCCAGATTCCAATTTTTTCGATTTGCTTTATACCTGCAAGATAAATAAATGGTGAAAGTATAATAGGGTAATCAGTTTCAATTTGTTAAAAATCTTAGTTATATTCGATTTCATTAGTATATTCTTGCTAGTTTCCTCTTATGCAATCTGTTCTCATGTTAGATTAGGTCTGATTTCATTTTTGCTTGCATAAAAGTTATCAGAAAAGAAAAATCAGTTTGATTAATTGCTGATTAGTTTATCATCCATGAAAAGTAAAGTAAAAAAGGTTTCTTTGTTTATTTACTTAGCTAATGCAAAGTTTGTTTACTTTTTGACATAATTTTACTTACCCCCTTGCTTTCTCGATTAGGGCCTAAAAATCCTTAAAGAGACTCTTGGGTAGTTTAGCTTTCTTTTTCTTAAGGTTTAATCAATTAATTAATTAATTCTCTTGAACTTGTCATAACCCAAGTCAAGAGCACTCTCTATCGGAGAGCATAGTTAGATTTGCACATCCTTGCATTAGGCATTTAGATTAACCAAGTCTTTTGAACCTTTGTCATAAGACAAGGTCAAGAGCGCTCTCTATCGGAGAGTCTTAATTAATCGACTTAATAAAATTTGCATTTCACTCCCCCATAATTAATTAACTTCGTTGTCTTCTTGCCGGAGTATGCTCTGACTGACTTCAAAATCGGAGTACCCAGAAACGGCATTGGATTTTTAATCTTGCAAGAGAAACATAATAAAATTTAAACCCCATAACCAACGCACCAGCGTTGTCAGAAATTTCATAAGTTCTTCTTAGTAGAGGCACCGAAACTCCTTGCTGTCTAAGCTTCTCAGCTAGCTGGTCAATCTTCGTGATACCAGCCTAGGATACTGGGCGGGCCGTCATGTCTCCAACATATTAACTTGGAACATTTCCCTGGCTATTGAAAACCCTTCGCTGATAGCATAAGCAAGCCCACTTAAAATATTTAAAATATACCAAGAGCAGCTGCACAACTTAACATTCACTAGCTTTATTTCAAGACTTGCTGTTAATTTCTTTAAGCATTGCAGTACTCTGACTCCATAAGGCACTGGTCTATTGATTTATGTATGATTGCTATATTTGGGTCATTTGTCTTCGCAATATTTAATTTCCTATCTGTGAATGCATCTTTATAAAGTCTTGGATTATTGTTTATCTTTTAAATTCTTATGCTAGCAATGTGGATTGCTTTGTCTTATGTGTCAAATTCATAATAAAGAAACACATTTAATCATAGTAACTCTTAAACAACACCCATCCGCATCCGTAACCAATTAAAACACTTTCACAACTTAAGGGCCATAGAAACTCTTTTGTAGGGACTACCCCCATTAGCTTCGTTAGGAGTTAGCCTAAATGGAGGAGCTAGGAGTAGGTGACAGTATTTAACTCTGTGCTTGCCCCCAAGGTCACACCTCTCCCACTTTCCTAAGTGAGGAGACAACTTTTAGAAGATTTCTACTGCTGGTGTGCAATCGGCGGACAACACTCTTCAATCACAATATGACCACAAGATTGCTCTTCATCGAAAGTTTGATTGATTTCATCAAAGTATGAATCCAGATTCAAATGGCTTGCATACTGACTCAAATTATCGTCAATTAGATAATGACTATAGAGTTCCTCTTCTAAAGTTTCTTTAATGGAGTAAAAAATGGAAGGATCAACTATGGATGATTCTTGATGGTGATTAGGTTCCCTTCCACAGATCAAATCCAGGATTTGCTCTGTGACTGCTTTGGGTAATAATAGCAGAGTATCTCGTATGATTTGATTGATATCCCTCTTAGTTTCAACATGAGGTTTTGAAAAATTATTCTCGAAATACTCTGTAACATTCTTATGGATTGCAGGCACACTCATAATTTGGAACATATCAGGAGAGGAATGGTCCAATTGAGAAAGCACATTGTCGATATATTGATTATCAAGTGCACAATCATTGCTAGACTGACACTCTACAATTTTATCAGTCTTCCTACTCCAACTATCAATTAACAAATCTGTGAACATGTCATACCCAGTGACGGATTTTGGTGCTAAATTATCAAACCATAGTTGAACATCCCCTTACAAGGATTCTCCTAAGGCTCGCATATAAACATCTTCATTGTCTGCACCTCTAGATTCCATGTAATCCCAGAGAATGTCCAAATGAATTTCAATAGATATATCATTATTTCCACTAAACTAGGGCAACCTCCTAGTGTAATCGTTTGGCATAGGATGGGGTGCTCCTGGTATTTTAGAAAAGTCAAAAGGAGACCGTTTGTCTTGTTTTTTAATAGCTCTGGTTACTTGGCTATAAGGCTTTGACTGGGACTGTCTTCTAGGTTCATGTCGACTTATAGATCCACTCGAGATGGCTGGGAAATCTTTATTACATGGGTGAGGAAGTTGGTGGGTATCATAAAGATTGTGATAACTAGATTCATACCCATAGTCATGCTCGAGATCATCCTCATACCTGTAGTCTGACCTCCATCTATCCCTTTCGTTTATTTGTATTGTATTTTCAATCATGTTTTTAGTTAATTCCTTCATGTGCCTCAAAAATATATCTGAATTCATTATGATTTATGGTATGCTCTACGAACTTAAGATTAATATGTTGGGCATGGTCCCCAGTGGAGTCGTAGGGTGGAGTTGCCAGGTGAACCACACTAGTGACTCACCAATAGAAGATATGTCATAAGGAAATGTGAGATAATGTCGAACCAGGGTAGGCCTCTACTTCCCTGGCAACGGTGCCAAAATGTTGGCAAAGAAAATGAGAGTATAGCTTGAGGAAAAATGTCGAACCAGGGTAGGCTCTACCTCCCCGAAAACGGCGCCAAAATGTTGTCACCAACCTTGTAGCTGCCTGTGCAAGATGGATCCAGGATGGATGGTAGAGGAACAAGCAACTAAGGAGGTGGAACCCAGATTGCCTAGACTCCAAAAGAGATGGTTGTCACGCCAATCAAGGAAGTCTTCACTCTATGTTGTCCGAGTCCAAGACAACAATGGGGGAGACCCAGATCTGCTCCCGATAGGAGAGATCAGACCTAGACACCAGATCAGATCAAAACAAACTTTGAGGTATGTAAGGTGTAAGGTGTTAAGGAACTCTAGAACGACAGTAAGATTCAGTAGATGGATCAGGACTTCAGCAGTGTATTGGTTGATCCAAAGCAGTAATTGGATGACCTTTGAGGGAAATGGTTAGATATAGGGTTTTGGTACTAGCAACTAAAGAAGATGATCTCTCCCTTGGGAAATGTAACCGAGGTAGGATGGGTGAGAAAATAGTTGGGACTATCTAGTACCTGGCTGACAGACTCAATGAAGAAGGTGAACATGTGTGTTTGTTTGAGTCATCAAGGAACAACCAATTTCAAGGGGAAAAGTTCAATTCAGGGCTAGCCCTAGGGATGGGAGATAAGTGCCTTTCGTGCATTGGAAAATGGAGTCAGTGTATATCCAGCGTTGAGGTGAACCCACCTAGGGTAGACGCTGATCTGTGGACCCGGATAAGTGTTTTGGTCCGGATGGCTCAGTTGAAGCAGGAATTCAGTCAAGGCAGGCTAGCGCTAGGGTTGGATGAGACGGATCTGTAGATCTGAGGCCACCAGCAGACAACCAGCTCAGCGTTGAAGGTGAAATGGGATCTGGAGGGGCTGATCTACACACTTGGTTCAGAGAAATTTGGAAAAGCTTAGATCCCAGAAAAGTCAAAGTTGATGATTGAGGCTAGGAGGGTGAAAAACTGACTTCTTCAAATCTAGGGCAAGTAGGCTGGATCCGGCTCAGCATTAGGGGTGTTCTGGAGTGTTCAGGACCTGATCTATCAGCCTAGCCTTTTAGATTTCAGAAACAGTAAACTCCGAAAAGGTCCATTTTTTCAGTGATGGCGCTAGGGTTGTTTTCAATCTAAAACTCAGATCTAGGTCACACTGTCATGAATATGGATAGCGTTGGGGGTGATTTGCACTGTGTGAGACCCAATCTATCAGTCTATGAAGTCAAAAATCAGAAAAATTCAAAACCTTAGCAGGTCAAATTTTCAGTGGGGGTGCTATGCAACTTTTAGACTAAAATTTAAATCTAGGTCCAACTAGAAAGAATTTGACCAGCGTTGCAGTAGATTCAGTGAGGGGGAGGCCCGCTCTATGAAACCCACCAGTGGTTTGGCCAAAGATCGAACGGTTCCCAGATTTAGTACTTTTTAGGATTTTTTCAGCATTTTAAGGATCTTCAAAAAAATGGAAGGAAAACAGGTACAAAGGATTGAGATATGCTAAAGAGAAAAGAATTACCTGTTAGATTGTACCTGGAAATGCTTGTAGAAGTCTTAACAAGGATGATCCTTGCTATCCTGATCAATTCTGGAATATCCACATGATTTCTATGACGGATGTAAGCTCCAAGCCACCAATGCGTCGCCTACCCTTCATGAGCAAACGCCAACAATATCAGATTTTCTACGACAAGATAAAGAAACCAAATGCTACAGGAAAGTAAAAAGAAGTAATCATAGATCACAATGACACTAATGAAAACCCCCTGATCCAAGACGAAGATAACCGAACGAGTTGAAATCCCACTGCAAAAACACTCCAGCCAAAACACCCTTCTGTAGACAAGACAATGTTAGCAGAAAAAATATAGATATCACATGAATTTCGACAATGCTAGGAAGCAGAAGACTATCCAATCACCATTTGAGAACATCAGATGCAAAGTAGATCCAGAAAATATACACCGAAAAATCTTTATATTATTCAGATCCAAGAGCCAAAGACCCCTTATAAAAGAGAAGCTCTCTCCTTTAAATAGAAATGAGAGAACCATAATCATAGCCGAATCCTAACCCCTTTCAAAACGAGTGGCTAGGATTAAGAGATAAAATGTTCTAATCAATGGTTGAGATGAGCTCAACATACAACACATGGATCAATATAACCATAAAGTACCAAAGTGGACTAAGTCACCCATAAAGAGGGTACCCCACTCAACAAGAAATAAATGAAGCACATGGTGGGTCCATGGAGTGTTAACTAACTCCCTATCGGTGCCCCATGGAACAATAAAATAATATAACATTTTAATTCTTTGACTTTGTGCCTCTTTGAGGAAACCGTGAGCCTCCCAAAAGCTCTAGAAAATAATATAAAATGCCCCAAAAAATAGGTGTGGGCCCAATCAGGTGCTGCAACTGCTGGATAAGGTGTGGAGGACATCACTCTCATCATCTTGACTCATCCCATGTCATTTCCTTGCCTCAGTAGCCCAAATCGATTTCTTCAATAGCCATTTAATTTTTTTTAATTTGCCTTGAAAAACGTGAACCTGCCAAAATAGCCTCCTAGGGTGCTTGCGTTGTCCAACTGAGCCCACCAGGCTCTCTAGGATTGGGGTACTATGGTACAAACAAGTGGCTGCACCCCCTATGTCCATACAATGCCCTAGGATATCCAAATAAAACATCTCCCTGCTCAGACACATCATCCTGTGAAGCAAAACTGCATCAGAAAGGTAAAATGAGCCTGATCATTTCTGCAAGTGCCTGAAACTAAAAATAAACTATCTAATTAGACTCAGAGAGTCCAAATCCATCTAGGGTGTATACTCATTCCCTCACAGGTCTCTACCTGATCATCAACCATATCCAATATCCAATATAACCATCTATAAATGATCAGATACCAATAATATAACTCAGACTATCATCCATCTGCTGCAAGTGTTATAAGGCTAAGACATGCTCTACAACTCATTTAAGCAACAAACACAACAAGTAGCAGTCATTTCACTGGTGGTGCATCAACCAAATACATATATAAGGCTTTATTTATTATTACTCAGACTAGACTTTCAGGACTATACTCACTTCATAGTTGTAGTCAATTTGCTAGTGAAGGGTGAAAGATGAAATTGACAAGGCTAAGGCAAAGGATGAATTCCTACTTAACATCATGACACTTTGGATATGGGAGGGGAATACTCACGATAACCAATGCCAGACAAACAACAACATAGGGAATGGTAGTGCCTCACAAATGGTTGAGTTGTTTAGAGAGTGCTTATTCAACTTAGGCATCATGTCTACATCAAGTTAGATCCAGTTTCATTAGGATCATCAATTTTATTTCGATGGCCCTTTTTGGCCTATATGACGCTTTGGGACTTCACCAGTTCTTAAAAGCACAGCTAATCGCAACTTTCATCCGGGACATATTCATATTTATAAGGTCAACAATATTTGGATATAACACATTTTTAACCATTGTTTTTTTGGACCTTTTCTTATACCCTTCAAGGGGTATTTTAGCATTTCATTGCTCTTGCCCTCTTTACATATGTTAAGAAACACAGTTTTAGCATTTTCATTTTCCATGGGCGCATATATAACATTTCCAATACAAGTAGCACATGAGCTTTTAGTTTTAGCCAACAACATCTCAAGTGACCAGGGGGAGTTCTGCATAGTGCCAAACATTGGGACAACTGACTAGAATGATTTAGGCATACAATCCAAGTCACCAAAGGCAAGTTCTATCACCAACTCAGAGCCGAGACACAATATAAACAGGGAGGCTTGTCCAACAAAGGTTCTAGTGGGGAAAAAGGTCCTCCATGCCATACGTCAAGAAGTCAGTCGGGTTAAAAACTAAACTGGAAGGTAATGGATGGGTGGAGATAATGAATGATGAAGCCAACACTAGAAAGCCAAAAAAATGGTGGGAATGACTACCTCTATTCTCCCTAAAGAGGGTAAAACCAATGAGTATAGATCAGGAACTTCAAAGTCAGAGTAGGGACATCAATACATAAATACAAATACATCCAAGTCCATATGATTATGACTGCCAGATCATGACACTACATGTTAATAGATGTCACAAAGATGAGTATAAGAGCAATGATAGCCATAACACAATATAATAAAAGTTGAGTCATAATCATGCATATAATCCATCTGAACCATCATCTGTCCAATGAGAAAGCATCGATATAAATTTGGGCATCAATAACTGCTCTGTAAATGACTAAATGGCTACATCAGTCCTCAAATATGAGTGTCCTGAGACTCAGTCCTGACATGGGAGAGTACAATAGTCCACAAATAAAGTAATGATCCGACAAAACTGCTCATCTCAGCATCTCATATGTAAGAGATCTGGCTGAAAAATGTAACGTGTCTGAAAAATAGAATATGGTAGCCTGGCTACTATATATGTGATAATAAGAGTCATGCCTACCAATCTCAAGAAATGACAGAATTCTATAAACCCCTTGACTTTTCTCAGATAGCAGGTAATCCCCATGACATTCCAAATGATGCTATCAAGAAGCTCCCCATATTCCAGGGAAATAATGCCATCACTGCCAAGTCTCACATTCGAAAGTTTGAAAAGCACATGGTTAGTTATTGCAATGATGCTTCCCATAACCATGAAGATGTCAAAATGAAGCTCTTTGCTTTATCCTTGGAGGATGATGCTGGAGAATGGTATTTCGACCTAGGTGATGATTCATATAAAACTCTTAGTGAATTCCTAGAGGGTTTTGAGAAGAAATGGGGAGAAAAGAAAGAGCCAAGACATCTGCTTGCTGCCCTTCATAACATAAAGAAGATGGAGAATGAAACCATGGATGAATTTAACACTAAGTTCAGGCGTGTGGTTGCGGACCTCCCTAAAGAAATCAAGCCAAAGGATGCCTCCATCCTCATATCTTACATCAAATCTTTCACTGGTGATTTGAGGTACCAGTTAAGAGACAAAGAGCCGGCTGATCTAAAAACTGCTCAGGAATTGGCCGAGAAAATAGAAAAGAATATGTAGTCTTCAGGCAAGTCCAACATTCTAGGTTACACTAGGGGAAACACTTCATACAACAAAGAGAAGGGTAAAGCCATTGAATTAGAAGAAAAGGGAACCTCTAAAGATCCCATGGAAAAGGTAATAGACATGATAAAAGACTTGGTTACTAGTCAAAACCAACTTATGGCAAATCATTCTGCACAACTGAATCATATGCAGAATAGAATAATCACAATGGAAAGAAATTATGGACCTAGGAACTTTCAGCCTAAACAAAATCAGATGTATCAAAAGAAATATCCTCAGCAAGAACCTAGGATTCCAAACCAGTTAGACTCAGCTAACATGGTAGAAGAAGTCATTCCATGGTGTAGAACTTGTGATCAATTCCACCAAGAAAGCACTTGCTATATTGCAAACCAAGTTATAGAACATAAAATTCCTGAGATCAGTAATTAGGAAACAACGTCAAGCGAGTCTGATCATGTGTACATGGTAGGCCAAACCTACCCTTTATCAAACCAGCATTGGAAACAGGCCACGAATTACAGTTATGAGAAGGATCTCCTTTCCAACTTTTATGGTGTAATTCCTTCTCCCGAAACAATCAAGGAAATGAAGGAGGCTAGATTCAAGGGTGCAGTTTATCAAAGAAAGGAGAAGCCATCACCATCTAAATAGTACAAGCCAAAGGTAACTGCTCCTCTCCCACATCCTCCTGTTATCCCTGAATCAAATGTTGATATGGGAGAATGGATAAGTAGTGCTAAGATTCATGTTTATGCAACTGATGTCCTTAAAATTCCTAGTCAAAAAGAAAAGTTGTTGAAAGCCATAGAGAATAGTCAAAGTAAAACTCATAATATTGTCAAAGAGGATCCTCTCCCTAATAATAATGCTATATTTGACGCTGAACATATTGAACCTATAGATATGCCTATAGTCCTCAACAGTGTTGATCTGAGAAGAGAAGACCACCAGCCTTTTTATGTCTCCCTCTTAGTTGATAACCTTTTCCTTCATAACTGCATGTTAGATTCAGGTGCTTCATCAAATGTCATGACAAGAAAAGTAATGGAACACTAAATCTAAGGGTCACCCGAACCTACCACAATGTTTGTGCAATGGATGCAAGAGAAGTTGAAGTGGTAGGGATAATCTTAAATTTACAAGTTAAGTTGGTCAAGTATCCTGACATCGACATGTCGATGGATGTGGTAGTGATAGATGTTCCAGATAATTGGGGTATGTTGCTATCCAAAAAATGGGCCGCAACTCTTGGTGGGTACATTCAAATGGATTGGACATATGCTACTATACCTGCATCAAAAAACACTAGGGTGATACTCCACAGAGAGAAGCTAAGGAAACGACATGTAGAAAAGCCTCAGAAGTCCGGAATGAATTTGTTCAATTCATTGATAACTTTGGAAACTATGCTATTTTGTCAAATTTCATGGCCCCTATTAAGGAAAACATTAAAAATGAAAAGATAAATGAAGTTTGGCAAATGTACTTTGACAGGGCTCATTCCAAAGCCGGAAAATGTGTGGGCACCGTGATCATCTCTCCTTCAAATAAAGTCTACAACTTTACTTTCAGGTTAGAGTTTGAAGCATCAAACAATGTAGCTGAGTATGAGGCATTGCTCCTAGGGTTAGAAACCGCTAAAGACATGGGGATAAAGATGTTGAACATTAAAGGTGATTAAGATTTAGTTGTCCTCCAGATTAAGAATCAGTATCATTGCAAAAATGACAGACTAAGGAAGTATAGAAATGCCACATGGACACTATGGAATGGTTTGATGCACTTAACATTCAAAAGATCCATATGGAAATGAATGGGTTAGCAAATAAGTTGGCAGTAGCAGCATCCACCCTCCAGCCATCAGATGAAATGATTAATAGGAATGGAAAGATGGAAATCAATTTCAGACCTTCGATTCCGGATAATATAGATCATTGGCAGGTGTTTAAAGATGATGAGCAACTCTTGAGATTCATCCACAATCTCCAAGAGTTTGAAGGTTGCAAGATTAGTTATCAGCAAGAGGGTAAAGAGTATCAAGAATGCGAGGATAATGAAAGGAATCACATCTTGATTTGCCTTATAGCTTTCGAAAATCTTTTCGATCGACAAGATCATCATAAAAAACAAAAAGAAGAAATAAAAATTGGGAATTATATGGAAATAAACATAGAAACTGATAAGGATCCCAAGTTAATAAAAATTGGAAAAGGTACTTCGGAAAAATAAAGGAACAATTTGATCAACTTAATCAAAGAGTATAGAGATGTGTTGGCCTTTAGTTATGATGAACTTAAAGCCTATCGGGAAGATGTGTTTCAACACACTATTCCCCTCACAGAAGAGGCTAAGGAGGTCAAGCCTTTTCGACCAAAACTTAGGCGAATAAATCCTAAGTTGGCCCCCATTGTGCTGTTATCACATATATAGTAGCCGGGCTACCATATTCTATTTTTCAGACGCAGTACATTTTTCAGCCAGATCTCTTACATATGAGATGTTGAGATGAGCATTTTTTGATGGATCATTTTTGTATCAATGGATTATGGTACTCTCCCATGTCAGGATTGAGTCTCAGGACACTCAGATTTGAGGACCAATGTATCCATTTATGTCATTTCAGAGCAGTCATGGATGCCCGGTGTTATATCAGTACTTTCTCGTTAGATAGATGGTGTTTCAGATGGATTTTACTGCATGGTTATGACTCAGCATTTTATATTGTGTTATGGTTATTATTGCTCTTATATTGATTTTTGTGACATGTATTGACTTGTGGTATCATGATCTGGCGGTCATAATTATATGGACTTGGTTGTATCTTATACTATGTATTGATGTCCTTACTCTGGCTTTGAAGTTCTTGATCTATACTCATTGGTTTTACCCTCCTTAGGGAGAATAGAGGTAGTCATTCCCACCATTGTTTTGGCTTGCTAGTGTTGGTTCCATCATTCATTGTCTTCACCCATCCATTAGCTTCCAGTTTAATTTTAAACCTGACTGACTTCTTGACTTATGGCACGGAGGACCTTTTTTCCCTGCTAGAAACCTTTGTTGGACAAGCCTCCTTGTTTATATTGTGTCTTGGCTCTGAGTTGGTGACAGAACTTGCCTTTGGTAAGTTGGATTGTATGCCTAAATCATTCTGGTCGGTTGTCCCGATGTTTGGCACTGTGCAGAATTCCCCCTAGTCACTTGAGATGTTGTTGGCTAAAACTGAAAGCTCATGTACTACTTGTATTGAAATATTGAATATGCTCCCATGGAAAATGAAAATGTAAAACTGTGTTTCTTAACATATGTAGGCCCTGCAATTACAATATGTTAAATGGTAGGTTGCTTGAAGCTTGGGTTGGATGTAGCTGAACTTGCACCCTTCTTCAACCCGTGACCTGCTAATACCAAAACTCAGATACAAGTGAGATCATATATATGAAAAGTAAGCAAAGAAAACTCAATTGAGATCAATACTACGTATAACTAACTACTCATATTCATCACGATTAAAACCTACTTTGCATAAATAACTGAATTGAAACTACAAACAGCTACTCTATCGTGCCAATAGTGGCCCTCTTGAGCTTAACATATAACTAGATCTCATTCATGTAAAAAGAAAGAGTAAAGGGTTTAGGAATAGTATCACCTCAACCATAGAACATTCACCACATGCAAAGAGAGATGGACCTCCAAAGTTGAAAATCTTATTAATCAAATGTAAGCAAAGCTTATTACAATTTTTGCAGAGTAACTCCAGCACAAAAGTTCCATCCCAATAGAGCTAAAGAAGCCTCTATTTATACAATCAAAGAAGACCCAAAACACTAAAATCAGAAAACCAAACCTAACCAGATCGACACCACACTGAGAGCACAAAATCTAAGCTAGAGAGTTAAGAGTGAGGGGAGGCTTCCACCTAGGCAAGGCGCCCCCACTCCAACCCTAAACACTGAAATCCATGCCCAGATGGAGACATATGTGTGAGGGCGCATTCCTGAAGGAGGTGAGGGCGTGAGCTAGTGAAGGAGGCGTGAGTCTACTGAAGAGAGCCACCTGCTAGGTCTACAGGCAACACATGCTAGGTATGGAGGAGCCACTTCCCAGTGATCATCAGTGCAAGCTCCTATTCCACCTCGATCAAAACACCGATCAAATAGATGCTCTCCACCTCATCCCACACGTGAGCTAGCTGAAGAGGGCGCAATTGCTAAGTGAAGGTGCTAATTATCCCCACTGAATGCTGTCTGAAACTACCTTTTGTTAACTCCAATGATCATTAATGCCCACTGCCATGTCATTTTGCATTTCATTTCGCCGAATTTGGATTAATTTGGTGAGTTTTGGATTTTCTCCAAAATAATTATTGTTTAATAAATAATCAATTTTTTCCCCAAAAATGACTTTTTTGAGAAAATGAGCGTTATGTGGCCGAATGAAGATCTAAAAGTTGGATCTCACTGGCTGGCCGATTAAGATTGATTTTTGGTTTAAGGCTAGAGCCTTCAATCACTGAATTCAGGGTCCGGATGACTAACTTATTACAAATGGGATTTTTCCATTTAATTTATGGAAAAATTAATCAAAAAACTTAGGGAAATAATTAAAAAATAATTTTTAACACGTCCGGTAAAAAAATTTCAATTTTTTTTTAATGATCCTATTGACCTAGGACATGACAATGCTCTATTCTAATAATGCCTAGTAGGTTTATATACACTTTGTTGAGCTCTAATAACCCCCCAAGGCCCAGAATTTAAAATCGGGCATTCCAGCTTTGGAGGAAGCGGGAGAAAACCTCGTCAATTATTCTCGGCTATAGGCAAAGCATAATTGTCAAGGAAAAAGAAATCCCTGGAATACCTTAGTTGAGATTCTACGTCTTAGAAGACTGAACCACTTAAAATACCCTATTAGCACATTTTATTACAAACCCCGCAGGGCCATGGTCAAAATTATTCAAATGAAAAACTAACTAGCCAAAACTGGCTAGACATAAAGGCGGATCATCTGATACACTGGAATCAAACACTGGACATGTTTTTCAACCAGCGGCTCCTTAGGTAACCCAACTATGGTACAAAAAGGTTGGTAACATGTGGTATGCTAAAAAATCAATTAATTTTTTTTTAAAGTTTCATTAGAGGAAATTTCAACTCAAAATGGGCCTTTTAACTCTAATTCAAATTCCATGTCATCATGTGTTAGCCAATGAAATTGCTTTGAATTTGAAATACCGTATAGGTCTTAAACACTTTTTTAATATAAATTTGGGGATAGGTATCATAAAAAAACTACATTTTTTGTTTGTATTTTCGACATATCTCCCTGTGTGTTTACTCAAATTTCAATTGGGAGAGCTCATTGGACGAGGAATAAAATTCCGCATCCAACGAGTACCTACTCGGCATAATTTTGACGGACCCCGCTACCCCAAAAAAAGAAATACCTAAAAAAATGTGACGATGACATCCAACGAGCTCTCTCGATCGAAATTTGAGTAAACACACGGGGAGATATGTCGAAAATACAAACAAAAAAGTAGTTTTTTTATTTTCTTCCTCCAAAATTAATAAATATTATTTATTAATTTTTTTACGAGGCCCATTTTTAGTTGAAATTTCCTCTAATGTGGTACCTCGAAAAATTTGGAAAATTTACTAAGTATAAATACCAAAAAAATTAAGCCTAGATTTAGTTTAAACGATAAAGCTTTGAATGGATTTCTAGATCTATCTAACATGCTAAAATAAGTATATTTGAATGAAAAAAACTTTGAGGAACTAGATCTACTTGATTAGCACAATTAAAACAAAGTAACCGAAAGAAAGGAGAATATTGGTTTGAAGAGGTGGATGGAACAAGTCAAGCCCTTGATTGATTCTTTGCTAATAGCTTTGGAGTCCCTACAACAATGATTAGCTTCTAAAGAGGATTCCGAAGAAGGAGACGAAACAACTTAGTTCAACGCTTCCTTTGGATCTCGTGACCTACAAAACTATAAAACCACTCCTATAAAAATTGGATTAGATCTAGTATGTTTGAAGAAGAAAAAACAAAAAGAACCTCAATACAACTGAATATAGTCGGTTACTCCTCTATATTTCCAATACAAATCATAAACAAGCAACTTAACAACTGTAAATGCTTATTCTACGTCTCATGAATGATCCTCTAAGCTAGATACATCAACACAAATTTAACCAGAGCAATTTTAAACAATTCAATATCACCTCAGAAGCATAGCATTCATCCAACGGCATAAGGTAGACCTCCAAAGTCTTCAACTTTATTATTCAAAAGAGCAGCAACATTACAATAGGCAGATGTTCCTTCCATCCATCACAAGATGGAGCAAAGGACCCCTATTTATACAAAAAGGTGAAGAGCCATCTAACCCTAGCGAAAGCATTAAGGAGAGATCAAGGAGGGGCACAACCACTGAGCTGGAGAGCTCCAATGCTTTGATTTGAAGTTGAACTGGAGCTTGGAAGTTATGGCAGGGGGTGGCGTGGCCTCCAACTAGGTAAGGCGCCCACCTTCTTTCTTATAATCATCAACCAACCAACCAACCAACACATGCCATCAAGAATAATTCGCCCATGCAATGTGAGGAGGCGCAAATCCCAAGGAGGAGTTAACTGTCGAGCTCCAATTCTGACTCAGATTAGTTCAGTGGTGATTGGCATCTTCCTAGATGCCCTTTGTCAAGTTAAATAGCCCTTTACTTTATTCAATTTGGTTTATTTTGGAGAATTTTTGATTTATCTCTATTTAATATTTTCATGATTATTTTAATTAAATATTCTTCATTTATTGATTTTGAGTAAATATACAATTAAGTGCAAAATAATTATCCAAAACATAGGATAAGAGTGTCTAGGGGTTAAATGAGTGTTTTGGCTTAGAAAACAAGTATTTATTTGCCAAAATCCACCCCCAGACCACTTAATTATTACAATTTGAAAATTTTCAATTAAACCATAGGAAAAATGGTTTAATTAACTGAAAAATTTAATTATTTTTCAATAGTTTGAAAATAAAAAATAAAAAATCCGAGGAGGTCTGCTAAATATTTTTCGGACAATGTTTTAACACATCCCGAGACCTAGGAAATGACCATAGAATATACCAATAGTGTCTAGTAGGTTCATATTTTATTGTTGGACTCTAATAACCACCCAAGGCATAACCGCCAAATTTGGGCATTCCAGCTTTGGAGGTAGCAAGAGAAAAACTCATCGATTATTACTCGGGTAAAGGCAAAGAATAATCGACAAGGAAAAAAACTCCTTGGAATACCTTATTTGATTGTTAAGTCTAAGGAAACTGAGCCACTCAAGACCCCCCTACTAGCACACTTTATTACAAATCCCATGGGGTATGGTCATTTCGACAAAGAAAAAAGGCTACCCCAAATAGGCTAACTCTGGAACAAACTGAACTCTGGAAATGAACATGCATCATGTTCAATAATTGGCGGCTCACTGAAATCCACTAAGTGCAGAATTAGTGGATAACACACTATTTTAGTTTTGCTCTAGTGATTGTTATGCTTCAATCTTTCTATGCATGCGACTGGGATTTACTCTCTTGGTGGAAGGAGGCTCTTCACAAGGGCTTGCGGTAATTTTAATTTCTTCATGTTGAGGTTTAGATCTTGTATAACGTGTTTGGATTGCTTTGTTCCTCCATTTATATTTGAAATATTATCACTTTTAGTCATTTGCTATCCTCCTTGATAGGAAGACTAGGATTTGGATTGCTTTGTCCTCCTTGTTCTTTTTAGGTTCCCATCAAGAGTGGAGTGAAGATTTTATTTTATTTTGGGCTAACAAAGAAGGGGGGTTGTCTTGACCTCCACTCTCCCTTGAAGACTACTTAGCCATCAATTGGGAGGTTTCTCAAGTCCATTCCCAAATTTTGATTTCCATTTAAGGAATCTGGTTAAATCAATTGGTGTTTATTGCAACTTTCTTGCATTATATTTTTTACTACTAAATATCTGTTTTTTAGGTACTAGCAGCCTTAATTTATAACACCCTAAGAAGATAACTGGGAAGCAAATTGCTCTCCCTTCTTGGAGCCCATTTTATGACTATCTAAACAAGGGAACTATCATAATCACACAAGATCCTAACAAACATTATCATATAACTCATATATCTTGTAAAATTTGTGTCTTGGGTAAAGTATATTGCTGGGCTAGCTGAAGTACCTAGCTAGTAGGTATTTTTCACTCTTATCAGCTATACTATCCCTTTTAGCTTGATGTTTTGTTACTTTAAGCACAAATCCGAAATTGTAGCAAGCATTAATGTGTTGAATGATTTAATGAATTGTTAACTAGCATAGCGTATTTGGGTATTGTTATCACATATATTATAGCTAGGATGCTATGATGTAGCATATGGACTTTCCCTTTATTCTCTGAGCCAAAGATATTGATGGGACACAACATGGATCATTATTACAGCATGAGCCATTCAGAGCTTTGTTTAGAAGCAGATATAGAGTATTTCCTTGCTAGGACCAAAATCTCCTTATCCTTTGAGATGACTTTAGTGCTGACCTAGTTCATTCGAGTAGAGTAGTAGAGATGGTACACAGTTCATAGATGGGCATTGTTATCCACTAGTTTTGCACGTAGTGGATTTTTCGGTGAGCCGCCAGAGCATTAAACAAGTACAGTTGTTCGTGATCAGAATTCAAAAGTCTGCCAGCCTTTTCCTGGGAGTCTGTTCGGAACTGTTTGTACATACATGTTCATACCCCCTTGGGGAGATTGTAAAAAATGTCCTAGCATTTAATTTTTTATAAAAGGCTCAGCTTCTCGGACTTGGGCATCAAGCCGACTAGCCCAGATTGTTTTTTCCCTTGGTTATTATTGGCTGTTGAACAAACGACCAATAATTTTTGAGTTTTTCACTCGCTCCTCCAAAGCTGGGGTAGTTGTTTTGTTGTTTTGTCCCTGGAGGTTATTAGACCCTTCATGTCAGTGTTTTTTGTCATGCTAGGCATTTCGATTGAGTCATATGAACATGTACTAGGTCCCCCTAGAGTTTCGTTTGATTCCGAGAAAAAATAATTTTCTTCGTTTTTTAAGCCATTTTTAATGGTTTAAATGAAAATTTTCAAAATGTAAAAAAAGAGTGATCCGGAGTCTGTTTTCGGCATGGTTGGGCTCATTTTCAAGCTCAGAGTAGCGTCTTTACCCTAGGGGCCACTTTCACCATCAGTCGAGCAACCGAAGCACCCCGCGAAGCAGTATTTGACTAAAAATGCATCAAGATGGCATTTAAATGCTAAAAATGGACATTTTGCCACTAAGGTCCAAATATTAAAAGTCAAAATTGAATTTTTAAGTGGTGGAGATGATTTGGCATGGGTCCCATATTAAGTGACGACTCTATTTCACATGACATGAGTTGAAACTTTGGATTAATTTTGAAGTTTGTATTAAGTTAAAAAGAGGGGTGATGTGAATGAGATTTCACGTTGGTATGAGGTGGACCCATCCACTTCAACCAATAAAAAATGAACATTAAACCATATTATTAATGTATGGTATGTGGTCACGATTTAAATCAAGGAGAGTTCACGTGAAGATATGGTTACGTTTTATTTTATTAAGATGTGATGTGAAATAAAAGCACCCACGCTAGCTCGTAAGCATGGTGAATGAATGAATGAAATATTTTAACGTCCACGAGGATAAGAATAGCCAATGGGACAGACCAACTCGCATGTCATTTTCTGCAATTCAATCCTTTGTCTGTTCAACTTGATGATAAGTGCCCCCAATTTTTCCACAGTCTCTTCATTAAATAAATCATCCCAAGATTTATCTGCTAAGACATTTGCGTACCTGGCTAACTTGACAAGTGGACCCCCCTCCACGTCAAGCTTAAACCATAAACCATACATGAGAGCTCACGATTAGCTGTGAATGGTTTCAAGTAGTGACGCCAATCCATGCATTGGAGATCACGCCAATAGCCGTACGTCACATGAGACCACCGAATGGTTAAACGCAGAATGGTTGGTTTGGTGGGGCGATTACCTTGATTCGTGGCCACCTCATGGGCTTGGCTCCCTTCAGTCGCAAGTTATCTTTACTTCAGCTTAGTTCAAGCTAAGCTTAACTCCGGATTGATCTCTGGTTCATTAAAAGCCCCCGGGGCTTGGTTTTTTGTATAAATAGAGGTGCTTGGCACTGTCTTCAGGTGGGACTTTTGTAGTAGAGTTACTCTGAGAAAATTGTATCAAGCATTTGCTTTGAATTGTTAATAAAGATTCGACTTTGGAGGTCTATGAGCTCTTGCATGTGGTAGCTTTCTAATGGTTGAGGCGATATTGTCTCTAACTCCTATTTCTTTAATGCTTGCATGAGATCAATTATTTTTGCTAGCTCAAGAAGTCCATTGTTGGCACGATAGAATAGTAATTTGTTGTTTCAATTTTATTGTTTATGCGAAGTAGATTAGTATCTTGATGGACATGAGTAATCAGTATATACATTATGTTGATCTTGATTTAATTTTCTTAGCATACTAGCATGTAATTTTGATCTCACATTTTGTATTGAGTTTTGGTGTGTTATCAGGTCTCACAGGTTGAAGAAGGGTGTGAGCTCAGCTGTTTCTATCCCAAGCTTCAAGCAACCAATTTTTTGTTTAACACTTTGTGATTGCAGGACCTACAGGGATCGTCTTCTTTTAATACAAAACGAAAGCTGGGAGTTTCTCTCTATCTCTTGTGCTCCATCCACAAGAATCTTTTCTTTGGTTACCAGTTACTTTAGGAAGCCCTAGTCTCCATTTTTCCATCCTTTGGCTTTCCTCTCATTGCCTTGTTTGGCTTGCTTTTCCTGTTTCCTCTTTGCTGCACTCTTTCCCTCTTTCTTCACTTAAGTTTGCAGCCATCTTTCATTCTTTTTGCAGCCCTCTTTCACCCTTTCGGACAACCCTCTTTTTTCCTTTCCTCTCTCCCATTTTGTAGCCTTTTCTCCTCTCCCTTTCCTCCATTTTCATCATAGAAGTTTCCCCTTTTTTAAGAGTTAGTTTGTGGTTTTATTTCTTTTAATTTTTTGATTAACACATAACGTTTCAAGTGTTTAAAGCTCTTACTTTCAGGAAAAATCGAGAAAAGCCCAAAGGCTAAAGGCAAGCAAGGAAGCAAGCAAAGAGCAAAAAGACAAAATATTTCCCTCTTCTTTCTCTCCATTTCTCACCTTGTTCTTTCAGGAGAAGGAAAAAGCAAAGTCAAAGAAAACATTGTAAAAAAGATAATGAAAATCAAGTGGGATAAAGACTCTCACACCCTTCTTCCCCCATTTGGGGGAAGCTTGTATCATCTCTTTTCATTTCATGTTTGCATGCTTGTAGAGTTTAGAGTAGAATAGGAAAAGGTAGTTTGATTATTGAAAAGTTTTGCTTTCACAAACGTTAGAAAAAGAAAAATTTCTTGTTTCTTTTGCTTAGTTTTAACTTAGATTTTGTTTTCATTTGATATAACTATTGCAAAAGTTAAAAAGAACCAAAATCTCTTGAATCTCACCGTAAGGTGGATCAAGAGTGCTCTCTATTGGAGAGTTTGTTTAATCTTTCTTTCATTTTCGTGCACTTTATTTTTTCATGTTATTAATTACTTTCTAAGTCTCTTGAACTTGCCGGAATCCAAGTCAAGAACACTCTCTGTTGGAGAGCATATTAATTTTTTCATCATCCTTGCACTTAGGCATATAGATAGATAAGACTCTTGAACTTTTGTCATAAGACAAATTCAAGAGCCATCTCTGTCGGGGGGTTTTAATTAATTTTTTTAATAAAATATTTCAACTCACATTCCCCTTTTAATTAATTTACTTCATTGATATCCCTCACCTAGTATGCTCTACCGACTATCATAGTTGGGCTCGTACTCAGAATGGTGAACGGATTTGATAATCTCTCAAGTAATAACATAATAAAAATTTTCCCCATAACCAATGCACCGGCATTGTTGAAAGTATTCAAAGTCATTCTCAGTAAGGGCGCCGGAACTCCCCGTTGTCTTAGAGTCTCGACTAGCTGGTCAATCCACTGGACACCAGCCTGGGATCTTGGATGGGTCGACATGTCTCGAACGGAATAACTTGGAACACTTTCCTGGTTGGTCTTTTGATACCTTTGATAAGCCATAATAAGCAAGACCATTAAAATACTTTAAAATAAACCAAGAGCAATCATAAAACACATTCACTAGCACTATTACGAGACTTGTACTTTCAGTATTTTCAAGCATCTCAGACGTTTGACTCCATAAGGCACTGGTTTGTTTTTTCATGCATCATTATTTAATCTGGGCCATTTGTCCTTTGGTTTTTCTCAAACAAGATCTTTATCTGTGAATGCTAGTTTATTTCACAAGCTCTCGTTATATTGTTCATCTTTTAATCTGGTGATAGCAACGTGGATTGCTTTTTGTCTTATATTTATTTTTCAGTTGATAGAATTGTAATCTTCATTTATCATAACAAACTCCTAACAACACCCATCCGCATCACTTTCATAAAACTTACTTAAACACATTGATCCTTAGAAACTCTTTGTTAGGGACCACCCCCCTTGGCTTCGTTAGGAGTTAGCCTAAACGGAGGAGCTAGGAGTAGGTGATAGTACCTGGCTCTGTTCTTGCCCCCAAGGTCACACCTCTCCCACTTTCTCAAGTGAGGAGATAGCTTTCGGAAGATTGCTGTTGCTGGTGTGCAATCAACGAACAATAAGCATATCAGTTAGAGACATGTATATGATGAGATCAGGCATATTGCTTCTTGGTAGGATTTTCCTCTTTGATGTATACTAACACCTTTGACTTGTTATGCTATGACGATTACGGTGACCTATGCTTATATATATGTTCTACTGATGATTAACTTGTGTTCAAAATGATTTGAGAATCTGATGTTGGAAACCATTACTTATACCATGCTTTACACACCTTTTAAACTTTAGTGTTGTGTTGGTTCCATGTATCATTTTTCTCCACCCATCCAGTTTCATCCATGACTGATTTTCCCATGATTTTTGATTGAGTGAGACCTATGATATGGAAGATCATTTTCCCCTCTTTGACCCCTATGCATGATGGATCCCATATTGTTTTGTGTCTCGACTCTGAGTTGTGCAACAAAACTTATCGACACCTTGATCCTTCTAGGCCAGGAGAACCTGCTGGTGTTGGTTCCTATTATCACATATACATTTGCAGCTAGCCTATGATGATGCATCATGCAGATTTATCTCCTATTCTATTCCAAGCTTTTTTTCATAGGGGGTTTTAGCATGGATCATTACAGCCTCATCCATTTCAGAGCCTTGTTTAGCATAGTTTCCTTGCCAGGATTGAGATCCATTGGTCCATTGAGATGATTTCAGTGATGACCTAGTTCATTTGAGCAGAGTAGCAGATCAAATTTGGTACACACATTTACAGAGGGGCCTTATTAGTTGGAGATAGGTATATATGGTGAGATTAGGTGTATGCTTCTATAGTTTGATGTTGCTCTGTGATGTTTATCAAACACTTATGCTTGTCTTATTAGGATGATTATGGTGACCTATGCTTATATATGTATTAATACTTCAACTTGTGCTAAGACTAATCAAAGGATTTGATGTTGAAGACTGTTGCTCATGCCATGCTTGTACAAATAGTAAACCTTAGTGCTTTGTTGGCTCCATGTGTCACTTATTCCTGTACATCTAGTTCATTCGTTGTTGAATTTCATCCTACGACTTAGATTGGTTGAGACTTGTGAGATTGAAGATCTTTTCTCCATCCTGACCCCTGTGCATGATAAAATCCATGTTATTTTGTGTCTTTGGCTATGAAGTATGTGGCTTGGCCAGTGTGGCTGGGTTCACCGGGAAGTTCTCCTTTAGTTCTCAAAATAAGTGCTCCACAAAACAATGTTGCTAAACACTAAAGCATCGGACCACATAAAAGCTATATCTAAATGATGCCAAATATAAATGTTTAAAAGGTAGCCAGTGGCCAAGGGGTTGAACACTCATTTTTTGTATAATGTGTTACCAACTATTTTGTACAATAGTTGAACTTCCTACTGAGCCGCCAGTTATCGAGCATGATGAATGCTCATCTCCAGAGTTCAAAACTTCAGTGTGTTCCATAGTTAGCTAGTTTTTGGCTGAACTTGTTATTTTTCGTAAAATACATGTTCATACCCCCTTGGAAAGATTGTAAAAAATGTCCTAGCATTTAAATTTTTATAAAAGGTTCGGCTTCTCGTACTTGGGCATCAAGCCAACTAGCCCAGAGTGTTTTTTGTCTTGGTTATTATTGGCTGTTGAACAAATGACCAATAATTTCTGAGTTTTTCACTCGCTCCTCCAAAGCTTGGGTAGTTGTCTTGATGTTTCGGCCTTGGGAGGTTATTAGAGCCTTCGTGTCAGTGTTTTTTTTCATGCTAGGCATTCCGATTGAGTCATATGAACATGCACTAGGCCCCCTTAGAGTTTCGTTTAATTCCGAGAAAAAAATAATTTTCTCCGTTTTTTAAGCCATTTTTTCATGGTTTGAATAAGAAATTTCAAAGTGTAAAAAAAGAGTGATCTAGAGTCCATTTTCGGCATGGTTGGGCTCATTTTCAAGCCTACAGCAGCATCCTTGCCCTAGGGGCCACTTCCATTATGCTTCGGCTAGCAGAAGCATCCCAAAGGTCATCATTCGACTAATTGAGCACCAGAGTGGCATCTAATTGCTAATTTTGGAGAAAATGCACCAAAAGTCAAATGGTTGAAAAGTCAAAAATTAATATTTTAATAGTGGGAAGTGACTTGGTAGGTGGGTCCAAGTGACTTACGTCCCTTTTCTCAACTTAAGTGTGGGTAAAGTATTATTTTAAAACTTTGTTAAAGAGTGGGTTTTAATGCATAAAGCTCACGTGAAAGGGAAGGTTGACGTCAACATGAAGTTGGAAAGAATGGTGGCTAGCGAATGGTATTAAGATGGACCCTTCCACTTAATAACTATATTAAATTTTTAAGAAACCATGGTATATTCCAAGCCATGCGTTTTGATTGGTTACAAATTGTTTTATGTGGGAGTGGTGGCGTTAATGCTAGAGCTCTCACGCTAGCTCATGAGGTGTGTTGTCACCAACCTTGTAGTTGCCTGTGTGAGGTGGATCCAAGATGGATGGTAGAGGGGCAAGCAACTAAGGAGGTGGAACGAAAACTACCTAGAATCCCAAATGGATGGTTGTCATGCCAATCAAGGCAATCTTCGCTTTATGTTATCTAAGTCCAAGACAACAACGGAGGAGACCCAGATCTACTCCTAACAGGAGAGATTAGACCTAGACGCCAAATCAGATCAAGTATGGCTTGAGGTACGTAAGGTGTAAGGTAATCAAAAAACTCTAGATCTATGGATGATAGTAGTCAGTGGACTTGGGATTTGGATGAGGGCTTTAGTCATATGAGGGTTAATCCAAAGTGACCTATAGGGGTAGTACTAGATCTAGGGTTTAGGTACTAGCAACTGATGAATATAACCATTGTCTTGGGAATCGTAACTGAGATAGGGTGATTAAGGACAAAGTTGGGACTGTCTAGTACCAAAGAAATAGACTCAGTGAGAGATATGAAGATGTCAGGTTACCTGAGTTTTCAAGGAACGGTCAACTTTCGGGGGAAAGAGGTCAAGATAGGGCTAGCGCTATGCTTGGAGATCAGTGCCTGTTCAGCCTTGGGTAATGGAGTTAGTATCAACACAACATTTAAATGAACCCACCTAGGATATGCCCCGATCTATGGACCCAGAAAAGGATTTGGCCTAGAAGATTCAGGTTACAGGGAAATCAGCAGTAGGAGGGTTAGTGCTAGGGTTTGGAGAGGCAGATCTGCAGATCTAGAGCCACCAGGAGACTATCAGCTCAGCGTTGGAGTGGATATGAGATCAGGATGGCCCGATTTACAAACCCAAGTCAGAAAATTTCTGAAAAAATCAGATCTGGAAAAGTCAAAATATGAAGAGGGCAGCTCGGAGGCTGAAAGTCAGTTTTTCAGATCTAGGGCTACTTGGCAGGAACTAGCTCAGCGTTGGGGGTGTTTTAGAATGAGGGGGACCTGATCTACAAACCCATGTGATTATTTTTCGAAAAAAGTCAACTCTAGAAAAAGTCAAATTTTCAGTGGGGTGCTGGGGTTTGAGCAGTCAAAAGGTTAGATCTAGGGCAAACCAATCAAAATTAGGACAACATTGAGGATGATTCAGTGAGGGGGATGCCTGATCTACAATACCCAGAAATGGTTTGCTCAAAGATCAAGCGGTTCCTCGATTAAATATTTTTTTGGATTTTTATTATTTAGGAGTTTTTCATAAAAATTGAAGAAATACAGGTACAATGGATAGAGATCTGAAAGAGAAGAGACTTACCTATTAGATCTTACCTCAAAATGCTTGTCGATGCCTTGATGATGATGATCCCAGCCATCCTGATCAATTCTAGAAGATATGAGTGAGTTCTAAGACCAACGTTATGCTTCAAGTGACCAATGCACTCCCCTATCTTGCACAAGCAAATGTCAACAATATTAGATTTGCTGTACCATGAAAGAAAAAGAGAGATCTACAAAAAAGTAACAAGAAGTAATCATAGATCACAATGAAGCTAATGAAAACCCCCTGATACAAGACGAAAACAATCCGAGCGAGTTGAGGTCCCCCTGCAAAAACGTTTTAGCTGAAAATGCCCTCCTGTAGACAAGACAAAGATCTCGAAAAAAGATATATATCTCACAAAATATTCCGAATGCTAGGAAGCAAGAGACTTTCCAATCACCACCGAAGAACATCAGATGCAAAGCAGATCTAGAAAATATCCACAATTTTTTTCTTATATTAATCAGATCCAAGATCCAAAGACCCCTTACAAATGAGAAGCTTCTCCTTTAAATAGAAATGAGAGAACCAAAATCCTAACCACTTTCAAAATGAGTGGCTAAGATTAAAAGATAAAAATGTTCTAATCAATGGTTGAGATGAGCTCAACATACAATACATGGATCAATATAACCATAAAGTACCAAAGTGGACTAGATCACCCATAAAGAGGGTACCCCACTCAACAAGAAATAAATGAAGCACATGGTGGGTCCATGGAGTGTTAACTAACTCCCTTTGGGTGCCCCATGGAACAATAAAATAATATAATATTTCAATTTTGACTTTGTGCCTCCTTGAGGAAATCGTGAGCCTCCCAAAAGCTCTAAAAAATAATATAAAAATGCCCAAAAAATAGGTGTGGGCCCAATTAGGTGTTGCAATTGCTGGAGAATGTGCGGAGGACATCACTCTCATCATCATGACTCATCCCATGTCATTTCCTTGCCTCAGTAGCCCAAATCGATTTCTTCAATAGCCATTTAATCATTTTTTAATTTGCCTCGAGAAATGTGAACCTGCCAAAACAGCCTCCTAGGGTGCCTGCGTTGTCCAACTGAGCCCACCAGGATTTCTGGGATGGGGGTACTATGGTACAATCAAGTGGTTGCACTCCCTATTCCCCATACAATGCCCTAGGAGATCCAAATAAAACATCTCCCTGCTCAGACACATCATCCTGTGAAGCAAAACTGTATCAGAAAGGTAAAATGAGCCTGATCATCTCTGTAAGTGCCCGGAACTGAAAATAAGCTATCTCATTAGACTCAGAGAGTACAAATCCATCTAGGGTGTATACTCATACCCTTTCCAGGTCTCTACCTGATCATCAACCATATCCAATAGACAATATAATCATCTGTAAATGACCAGATACCAATAATATAACTCAGACTATCATCCATCTGCTGTAAGTGTTATAAGGCTAAGACATGCTCTACAAATCATTTAAGCAACAATCACAACAAGTAGCAGTCATTTCACTAGCGGTACATCAACCAAATACATATATAGGGCTTTATTTATTATTATATAGGGCTTTATTTAACTTTCAGGACTATACTCACTTCATAGTTGTAGTCAATTTGCTAGTGAAGGGTGAATGCTGAAGTTGACAAGGCTAGGGAAAAGGATGACTTCCTACTTAACATCATGACACTTTGGATATGGAAGGGGAATACTCACTATAACCACATGCCGGACAAACAACAACACAGGGAATGGTAGTGGCTTACAAATGGTTGAGTTGTTCAGAGACTGCTTATTCAACTTAGGCATCATGTCTACATCAAGTTTGATCCAAGTTCATTAAGACCATCAATTTTATTTTCATGGCCTTTTTGGCCTATATGATCCATTTGGGACTTCACCAGTGTTTAAAAGCACAACTAATCGCAGCTTTCATCTGAGACATATTCAAATTTTTAAGGTCAGCAATATTTGGATATAGCATATATTTAACCATTGCTTTTGGGACCTTTTCTTATACCCTTCAAGGGGTATTTTAGCATTTCATTGCTCTTGCCATTTTTTCACATATGTTAAGAAACACAGTTTAGCATTTTCATTTTCCGTGGGCACATATATAACATTTTCCAATACAAGTAGTACATGAGCTTTCAGTTTTAGCCAACAACATCTCAAGTGACCAAGGGGAGTTCTGCATATTGCCAAACATTGGGACAACGGACCAGAATGATTTAGGCATACAATCTAACTCACCAAAGGCAAGTATTGTCACCAACTCAGAGCCGAGACACAGTATAAATAGGGAGGTTTGTCCAACAAAGGTTCTAGCGGGGAAAGGTCCTCCATGCCACAAGTCAAGTAGTAAGTCAAGTTAAAACAAAACTGGAAGGTAATGGATGGGTGGAGACAGTGAATGATGAAGCCAATACTAGCAAGCCAAAACAATTGGTGGGAATGACTACCTCTATTCTTCCTAATGAGGGTAAAACCAATGAGTATAGATCAGGAACTTCCAAGTCTAAGTAGAGACATCAATACATAATACAAATACATCCAAGTCCATATAATTATGACCGCCAGATCATGACACTACATGTTAATACATGTCACAAAGATGAGTATAAGAGTAATGATAACCATAACACAATATAATAAAAGTTGAATCATAATCATGCATATAATCCATCTGAGCCATCATCTGTCCAATGAGAAAGTACTAATATAAATCTGGGCATCGATAACCGCTCTGTAAATGACTAAATGGCTACATCAGTCCTCAAATCTGAGTGTCCTGAGAGTCAGTCCTTACATGGGAGAGTACAATAGTCCACGAATAAAATAATGATCCTGTTATCCACTAATTTTGCACTTAGTGGATTTTTCGGTGAGCCGCCAGAGAATTGAACAAGTACACTTGTTCATGGTCAGAATTCAGAAGCCCACCAGCCTTTTTCTGGGAGTCTATTCAGAAATTCTTGTAAAATACATGTTCATACCCCCTTCGGGGGATTGTAAAAAATGTCCTAGCATTTAATTTTTTATCAAAGGCTCGGCTTGCCAGACTTGGGCATCAAGCCAACTAGCCCAGAGTATTTTTTCCCTTGGTTATTATTGGCTGTTGAACAAACGATCAATTATTTCTGAGTTTTTCAGTCGCTCCTCCAAAGCTGGGGTAGTTGTCTTGATGTTTCGGCCTTGAGAAGTTATTAGAGCCTTCATGTCAATGTTTTTCATCATGCTAGGCATTCCGATTGAGTCGTATGAACATTTACTAGGTCCCCCTAGAGTTTCGTTTGATTCTGAGAAAAATATTTTTTTTCCGTTTTTTTTAAGCCATTTTTTAATGGTTTAAATTGAAAATTTCAAAATGTAATAAAGGTGTGATCCGAAGTCCGTTTTCAGCATGATTGGGCTCATTTTCAAGCCCGGAGCAGCGTCTTTACCCCAAGGGCCACTTTCACTAAGTTTCAGCCGGCCGAAGCATCCTGAAAGTCATCGCTCAGCTAACAGAGCATCAAAGTAGCATTTAAATGCTAAGTTTGGACAAAATGCATCAAAGCCAAATATTCAAAATGTCAAAATTGAATATTTTATTAGTGGAAGGTGACTTGGCATGGGTCGCCATTGATTCATGATCCACTTCATAATGTATTAAGCATAAAAAAAATTTGGTTTAAATTTTTAACTTTGAATTAATATGAAGGAAGTGATGCGATGGAGAAGTGGGCTCATGTTAGCATATAGTATTGTTGTTTGATGCTAGCGAATTTTCATAGGATAGACCCCTCTCAACGTGAATTATTAAACCATTGCTTAAAATTCCAACGCATGTGAATGGTTTCACGTAAAGAGAATTAATGAGTTGTGGAGAATGGGATTGGGGGACCCATCCACACTCATTAGATATTAAATAAACCATGACATAAGTATGGCATCTCGTGGGGACCCACGCCCTGTTTTGGTAGGTGCGATTGAGATCAAGGATGGACACCCCATTCGTTGATAAGCCTTGTATCATCTCATGCTGTAGATTCGACCGTTCGTCAAGCTAATCCTTCACGCCGATGAGCCGTACGGATTGCATGGGATCAAAGATGACTCGCTGATATGGTTTTGATTGGTTTGTTAGGGAGAGTTCGACTGTGTCTATTGTGCCATTGGCTCTCTTCAAAGCCAAGTCTGATTTAGGTTTTAGGTGGTAGTATATTTGTATAAATAGAGGTGCTTGGCACTCTCTTCAGCATGGATTTTTTTGGGCAAACTTACTTTGTCAGATTGTAATTGTGTTATAGCTTTTGCTATTGGAAATAAAGTGACTTTGGAGGTTCGTATGGTGTGTTGATTCTTGTCATGGGAAGTGCTTCATTTGTATCAAGGTGATTTTGTTCTTGTTTATTACTTATATTTCACTATTTTGATCAAATTATTAGCTTAGAAGGCTTTATTAAGTCCATAGGGTGGACATTTGAGTTCAATTTGTCCATTTATGTTGGGTTTTATGTTATTTTGAAGGAGTAGACTGTAGTTGGAAATACTTATACTTTTCTAATCCCATTTTGCTTTGCATACAATATTTGATCAAGATGTGTTTGTAAGTGATTTCTTGTGCAGGTCTCCCAGGTTTGAAGAGAAGTTTGAGCTTGGTTGCTTCTCTCATCTCTTCAAAAGACCTATTTTTCTGACATTGTGTGCATTTCAGGGCCTCCTAAAGTCGATCTCAATTCTAAAAAAGTTTGCCAAGAGGCACTAGTTCGAAGATCCATCTCTCAAAACTACATCTTAAAACTCGGTTACTTGCTACCTTGGAAGCCCTAAACCTCTTCCTTTCGTTTTTTGCCTCCTACCTTCTCCTAGCTTGTTTCCCTCTCTCTCTTTTTTGCAGCCCTCTTTCGCTGCCCTCTTAGCCCTCTTTCGCTGCCCTCTTTTTTTCCTCTCTCTCTCTCTCTTTTTTGCAGCCTTCTTTACTGCTGTTCGCTTTCCCCTTTTCCCTCTTTTACTCACTTATTTCAGCCCTCTTTTTTGCTTTTTTTTGCCCCATTTTACCCCCTTCATCTTTCCCACTTCGCTTGTAAAAGTTTGGTATCTAGTTTTGCTTTAAAAAGACTAAAAAATTTGCATTTTAAAAGGGTAGTTTTTGCACTTAGAATAATTTCATTTTTGTTCGCATCTAGATTTACTTTGATTTTATTAACGACTAATGGGTGCTTGAGTCATTGTTCGTTTTGAGCAGATACTAAAGAAGAGGTCAACCAAAGACAAGTCTAAAGACTTGAAAATATTGAAGAAAAAGTTCCCATCAAGAAGACAAACCACATCCTTTTTTTTGTACAAGCCATTAGGGCTTCTTCACCCTTTTAATTTTTTTTTAAGTTCTCTTCAAGGGTTAAAATCCCCAAGCATTGTAAATTATTAATAAAAAGGCTAGTGGGAGCAAGCCTCCCATCTTTTCTACTTCCCCTATTTGGGGGAAGTGTGTCTTGTGTTCTTTTTCATTTTTACTTAGTGTAGTTTTAACTTAAATCACTTAGCTTAGTTTTCTTGATTAGACTTAGTTTTCATTTCCACTAATTGCTAGTTGTTCATTAAGTATAACTACTAATTGCTAGATTAGATTTTATTACTTGCATTGTGGTGTATCTTTCTCTATAATTGTTAATCTCAAAAAGAACCAAAATCTCTTGAATCTCACCGTAAGGTGGATCAAGAGTGCTCTCTGTCGGAGAGTTTGTTTAACTATCTTTCTTTTATTTTCATGCATTCTATTGTTTGCAAGTTTAACTAATTAATTCTTAAGTCTCTTGAACTTGCCGGAACCCAAGTCAAGAGCACTCTCTATCGGAGAGCATTCCCACTGCATTTCCTTGCATCAAGCATATAGGTTAGCTAAGACTCTTGAACTTTTATCATAAGACAAAGTCAAGAGCGCTCTCTGTTGGAGGGTTTTAATTAATTTACTTAGTAAAATTTTGCAACTCAGATTTCCCCTAATTAATTTATCTTGTTGTTTCCTTGCCAGAGTATGCTCTGACCGACCTAAAAATCGGAGTACCCAAAAACGACATTGGACTGTTAATTTTGCAAGTGTTAACGTAATAAAACTTTCACCCCATAACCAACACACCGGCGTTATCTCGATAAATACTCAGGTAGTGGGCAAATTTCAAGTGTGGGTGCTGGGCAACCCAATTTGGACACTCGCTGGTTAAATTCTCTGAACACCTAGCTTGTGATTCCAGACAGGTCTGTCATGTCTTCGAACGGAGCCACTGAAAGTATTTTCGGTTAGGTTTCCTAGACACCTTAAGCAACATCATCTTTAAAATTTACAATAAAATAAACCAAGAACAATTGCAAAACGATCTCACAAACATTACTATTGAGACTTGTATTTCAGCATTCATAAGCACTTTTTTGACTCCATTTTGGCACTAGTCTTAAACTTCCATGCATCGTCTTGATCTGGAGCATTTGTCCCTAATGTTTGCTTAAATCATTATCTATCTATGGATGCCTTTAATTTCCAAGTCATCTTTGTATTGTTCGTCTCAAATCTTGTGTTTTGTAATCGCAACGTGGATTGCTCATTTTATTATAAAGTTGTAATCATTCAAAAACTCCTAAAAAACACCCATCCGCATCATAACATCAAAAACACTTAAACACATTGAGCCATAGTAAACTCTTTGTTAGGGACGACCCCCCTTGGATTCGTTAGGAGTTAGCCTAAACGGAGGAGCTAGGAGTAGGTGACAGTACTTGGCTCTGTTCTTGCCCCCAAGGTCACACCTCTCCCACTTTCTCAAGTGAGGAGACAGCTTTTGAAAGATTTCTGCTGCTGGTGTGCAATCAGCGGACAACAGATCCATCAAAACTGCTCATCTCAGCCTCTCATATGTAGGAGATCTGGTTGAAAAATGTACTAGATCTGAAAAATAGAATATGGTAGCCCGACTACTATATATGTGATAACAAGGTGGTTGTGCAAGCATATAATGGACCCCTCTCCATGTAATGGATATAAAATTAAACCATGGCATATGCAAATACATCGCATGGTTTCAGGCTTTGAGAGATGACGTGGGCTAGCTCTCACGTGGGTTTTTACCATGTGCAATTTAAGGAGGCGCCATCCTTCATGTGGCAGCCCACCGTTTAATTGAGTTCAAATCGGCGTTTAACAGAGATGCAAAACAACCACTCGTTCAAGTGCGAACCTCCCTTTTCCCCACGTCTCTGTGATGTGGCTATTCATGAGTGCCTGGGTGATGATTTCAAGGTTCCGTATGGCGCCATCCTTCATGTGGCAGCTGCATCATTAATTTTAACTTAGACTTCATCTCCCACAAAGGACTCACGCGACTCTCTCTTGGTTCATGCAAATGCACTTGGCATCTTCATATTGGGTGGGTGATTTCTCCAAAGAGGGGATGAGGGGCGCCCTGCCAAGGTGGCCACCTCCTCATCCACACTAATTGCAGCTCGAGTCTATTGAAGGGATTCATACTCCAGCCTGTTGTAACATGGATTTGATTGGATTATGAATGGAATTGAGATTTTTGTCAAGTGTTTTTTGCTCCCTTAGTACCAAAATCGAATTAGGGTTTTAGCTCTTGTAATTTGTATAAGTAGAGGCTCTTTTGAGCTTTATTTTTCATGGAGATTTTAGGCATGAACACTCTGTCAAAATCTATATTGTAATACTTGTTTATGCTATTTAAATAAGCAGCGACTTTGGAGGTCTATGCATGAGTTTTTGGACTTGGTTTACATTGTCTTGGTGATATCTCTCTCACCTTATCTTTTCTTAAGCAAGTCATTATTCAATTTATGTTCTAACATAGCTTAGAAATATCTTGTTCAAATTTGTGCTTGAATATAAGGGTTTTGCAGAGATCATCCAAGGTGGAGAGTGGCTTGGAAATCCAGCTAGTTTTTGCACATGGAATGGTTTTTCCTCTCTAATTCTTTCTCTTGCAGGTTTTCCAAGTCCTTCTCTTCTCAAAGAAAGAAACACAACAAGGAGATTAGCCTTTCCTCCGTCAACAACAAGCTTCAATCTTTCTTTCAGTTACATTGGTTAATACAAGTGGATCTCTATTTTCAAGGTTCTATCCTACCTCTTTTCCACTTTTGTAGAAGTTATCAAGTCATTTAAATCTTTATTTCAATCTTGCTTGACTTCTACTAAGTTAGATCTAGGCTTTCTAGCCTTAGATCTACTTTTTCAAAGCTAGATCTATCTTTCTAAGGCCCCTTTTTAAAGATCTAGTTTCATTTCCAATTTTGTAAATCCATCTCTTTCTACATCCAGGTTTTGACTTGAGATAGCACCTTGGGATTTCATCCCATCGGCCACATTGTTTTGCGGTTGCTTCTCTATCCCACTATATCCTTGTATGCATCTAGCTAGATAGAAGGTGTTCTTGGACTAGTGTTATAGTGGTCACCTTGTTCCAAGGTTGATCCCACCTCATTGTTTGATTCTTCATCTTTTTTTACCTTTCTTTTTTCTGTCGTAGGAAACGTGCACTATATTTCTCCAAAAATGTGCCATTTTGTACTTGCTGACATTTTACTGATTTTCTGCAATTTTCTACAATTTTTCAGAGTCTGGAAATTAGCCTAAAATGTTAAAAAATCTTTAATTTTAAATTCTCAAAAAGTCTCAAGTCGTTTCATAAAAAAACGTGCATTTTACATCAAAATCGGTGAGCTTTCCTTGTCCTTTCCAAGTTTTGATTTTGGGTTTGATTCCATTGTTTTGATCTTTTGTTTCATCTCATAAGGCACTTGTCTTCTAATCCACTTAATCTTTTCGAATTGTTACCAACTATTTTGTACAATAGTTGAACTTCCTATTGAGCCGCCAGTTATCGAGCATGATGAATACTCATCTCCAGAGTTTAGAAGTTCAGTGTGTTCCAGAGTTAGCCAGTTTTTGGCTAAGCTTTTTATTTTTGTAAAGTACATGTTCATACCCCCCTTTGGGAAAAATGTAAAAAATGTCTTAGCATTTAAATTTTTATAAAAGGCTAGGCTTCCCGGACTTGGGCATCAAGCCGACTAGCCCAGAGGGTTTTTTCCCTTGGTTATTATTGGTTGTTGAATAAATGACCAATAATTTCTGAGTTTTTCACTCGCTCCTCCAAAGCTGGGGTAGTTGTCTTGGTGTTTCGGCCTTGGGAGGTTATTAGAGCCTTCGTGTCAATATTTTTTGACATGCTAGGCATTACGATTAAGTCGTATGAACATGTACCGGGTCTCACTGAAGTTTCGTTGGATTCCGTGAAAAATATTTTTTTTCATTTTTTAAGCCATTTTTTAATGGTTTAAATGGAAAAATTCAAAATGTAATAAAAGATGATCCGGAGTCTGTTTTCGGCATGGTTGGGCTCATTTTCAAGCCCGGAGCATCATCATTACCCTAAGGTCCATTTTCACTAAGTTTCAGCCGGCCAAAGCATCTCGAAAGTCATCATTTGGCTAGCAGAGCATCAAAGTAGCATTTAAATGCTAAAAATGGATATTTTGGCACTTGGTCAAAATATTCAAAAAAGTCAAAATTGAATATTTTAATGGTGTGGTGACTTGGCATATGGGTTCCCATTAACTTACGACCCTCTTCCACCATGATGGAGGTTAGACTTTCGTTTAAAAATTGGAATTCGAATTTAATTTCACGAAAAGAAATTCACGTGAAGAGACTCATGCTAGTGTGATGTGTTGAGTGAGATGGGGAAGGACCCATCCACTTAATATATTAAAAAATTATAAGCCATGTTTTAATACCATGCCATGTCATAATGTATCCAACTCCATCCAGTGAATTGTTCAAAATAAAGGGTGACATGAAGGAGAGCTCACTCTAGCGAATGGGTGGAAACGAATGGTATCAAGTGTGGTCCCCTCCACATTATAAATTAAAACTATGGCATATATTTCCATAATGCATTCCATGCACAGCGACTGATTTCAAATAATTATGATGACGTCAACCATTCGCCAAGCTGTCATACCATACTCATGTGGAAGGAAGCTTACGTGTGAGGAATTGAAGCCAATAGATTTTGGTGGTTGAGTGCATCTCGCCGTTTTGGATTAATTGATGTGTTGGCAGTTCTAGTGCGAGTTCAAGTGAGTGGGTAGATTATGAGATCGTAGGTATTGAAGGATTGAGCCGGCATGTGGAGCAAGCGAGTGGGTTGGTAGGGAGCTTGGTGGGTACAAATGGATATGTGGCACCTCCTCCTTGTTTTGGAATCCAATCAACTCAAATCAATCCCACCAGTCACTCCTTCAACAAAGGTTCAGTTCAGTTTCGCTCCTCTTCAACTCACTTAACTCTGGCTTGATCCTTAGTTCATGAATGCCCCCCTGGGGCTTTGTTTTTTGTATAAATAGAGGTGCTTGGCACTCTCTTCATCATGGAGATTTTGGGCATGAACATTTTGCCAAAATTATTGTAATATTTGTTTGAAATTGGAATAAAGTTGTGACTTTGGAGGTCCATGCATGAGTTATTGGAGTTGTGGATTCACATTGTCTTTGGTGATATCTCTCTTACCCTGCCTTTTCAATTATTAAATCATTATTCATTATATACTCTAGAAGGGCTAACAATCTAGTTTATGAGTATCTTGTTCGGATTTGATATTGTTTGTAAGGGTTTTGCAGGGATCATCAGGGGTGAAGAACAAGCTTGAGATCAAGCCCTTCTTCATGAACCAGTGGTTTTTTCCATCTAACTCCTTCATTTTTCAGGTCTTTGTAAGCACCTTCCAATCCAAGAAAGAGACATAACAATCAGAGATTCTCCTTCCCTCCATCAACAAAGTTTCAAAAACACATTTGGTTACCTGGATCTACGAACTTCCCTCTTCTAGTTCTCTTATTTGCTCCTTGATTTTCTTGATTTCTTGCTTGCTAGCCTCTTCTTCTTTGCCTTGTTTGGCTTATCTCCTCTTCTAGAATTTAGATTTATCTTTTAATCTCTCATTTTGCAACGTGGATTGTTTTTTTGATCTTGTGTCACATTCATAATAAGTAAAACACCTTCTAATCACAATAACTCCTAAAAAACACCCATCCGCATCCGCAACCTTCAAATACATTTTAACAACTTAAGAGCCGTAGAAAACTCTTTTGTAGGGACTACCCCCCTTGGCTTCGTTAGGAGTTAGCCTAAATGGAGGGGTTAGGAGTAGGTGACAATACCTAGCTCTGTGCTTGCCCCCAAGGTCACACCTCTCCCACTTTCCTATGTGAGGAGACAACTTTCAATTGATTTCTACTGCTGGTGTGGAATCGGCGGACAACATCTTTTGGCGTCGTTGCCAGGGACACATCTTTTTGTTCCTGGACGACCTTTGTTTCTTTTAGTTTTTTACCTTTTTTTCCTTTTTGGTAGATTTTTAGTCCAATCACTCTCCGAAATTAGACTTAAGTCCACCTGGCGACTCCACTGTCAATTAACACCTCAAGGTATTCTACTAGAAGAAACTCTGAAGGTATGTTCGATTTCATCCCTGACCCTGAAAAAGTCTATAGGAGGAGACTGAACAAACTAGCTTCTCGTAGGATCCTTGCAGGACTTGGATCTGAGTCTGTTTCAGACATCCACCTTTTATTTCCAGAAAACTTATAAAATTTGCAAAACAATAACTGTTTCCTTAACATAATGGGTGAGTTCTTTACTCAATTCAACTTTACTCAAATAGCAGGTCATCCTCATGACATTCCTGAAAAGGCCAGCGAGAAACTTACGACATATAATGGCACTGATGCCTCTGTCTCTGCTGAGCAACATCTCAGAAATTTCACTAGACACTGTGGTGCCCATGTCAGGGGTACTGACAGGCATGAAGATGTATACATGACCTTGTTTAGCTTGTCTTTGGATGGCAAGGCTGGCAACTGGTATGATAATTTTCCGAACAATTCTTTCACCACCATAGCGGACTTTAAGACTGCTTTCCTTGGAAAGTTTGGCAGCAAAAAGGAACCTAGACATCTAGTAGCAGCTTTGACTAGCATGAAGAAATATGAAACTTAAACAATGGATGAGTTCAATAACAGGTTCACTGAATTAGCAAATTCCATCCCTGCCACTTACTCTCCTCTAGCAGCTTTTGTTTTGGACTATTACATCGAAGCTTTAAGTTGCAAGATCCAGTACCAGATTAGGGACAAGGAGTCGGCTACTTTACTTCTAGCTCAGGGTTTGGCTATCAAAATTGATAAGAATATGCAGTCATCTGGTGAATCTAACCTCCAGGGTTATTCAAGGTCTTTAACTCCTTTGAAAATTAATGAACAGAGACACAAGGATCATTTATCAGCTATGAAGGATGCCTATGAAAAATAGATGATTGAAATGAAAAGAGAGATGAAGAAAAATATGGAGGAAGCAGAATAGAAACATTTAGCGCAGTTGAAGGAAATTCAGAATAGGGTAATAACAATGGAAAGAACTCAAACTCAGCCTGCTCCTAGAACCTTTCTTGCCAAGCCAACATGGCAGAGAAATAATCTCAACCATGAGCAGAGGCCTCCTAATCAGCTTGAGGCTACTAATGTGGTTGAGCCTTACAAACCTTTTTGTAGGGCATGCTAAGATTTCCATGAGGAATCCGGCTGTCATTATGCATGTTATGTCCAGGAACATGGTTACCTCGAGGGGTGCGGTCCCAGTACATCTGCAAGTGAGCCTGATTATATCAACAACACAGATGACATCCCTAGCATCTCCATAGGAAATTGTCCACATGCCAATCATCATGAAAAAAAAGTTGACCACTTAACTCAATACTATGGTGAGATTCCTTCAACCGAGCAGATCAACAACACTCAAAACTTCAAGTAAATAACTTATCAAAGAAAAGGGTCTTTTGCACAGAATATTCCTAAGGTAATAGCTCCTAATCCTCCCAAAGAAGTAGAAACTAAAGAAATTGTTGATTTAAGTTTTGACTTAGGTAATTGGATAGCAAATACAAAAGTCCCTATTCGAGTCCTTGAATTATGTAAAATCCCTGGCCAAAGAGAGAGACTTTTGAAAATCCTAGACCCTCCAAGTAATGTTGATTCTCAAACTAAAGAAAGTCCTTCAAATCCTGTAAAGGCCCTTACCCCTAAAAAGGTCACCCTTTTTGATACTATGGAGCGAACTTCAAATAATGTCTTTGCCAATCCACCTATAGTTCTACATACTAGGGACCCAAGAAAACAGAATCATCCCCCTTTTTACGTATCATTGATGATGGGTGATCTTCTTCTACACAATTGTATGTTAGACTCGGGATCTAGTTCTAGCATCATGACCAAAAAAGTCATGCAGTAGCTTGACTTAAGAACCACAAGGCCATACCTAAATGTATGTGCCATGGACTCTAGACCGGTTAAAGTTGAGAGGATGATTGAGAACCAATTAGTTAGATTGGCTAAGTATCTGGATATCTAGATCACCATGGACATCCTTGTTATTGATGTTCCGGACAAATGGGGTATGTTGCTTTCTAGGAAATGGGGTGCCACTTTGGGAGGATCTATCTAGATGGATTGGACCTATGCCACCATACCAGCATCAGAGTTTTCACTTGTTAAGTTATATTCTGAAAAGGAAAAAAGACACCATGTTGAAAACCCTCAAAGACCATTGAATGAGTATGCTTACCACACTGATGAAAATGGTTCCTATCAAATCAACTCCACCTTCTTGGAACCCATCCAAGAAGAGATGAAGACTGGAAAACTTAGTGAGTTGTGGAGAATGAACTTTGATGATTCTTACTCTAGAGCGGGCAAAGGGGCTGGTGTTGTCATTATTTCACCAGAGGGTAAGGTTTTCAACTTTGCTTTCAGATTGGAACTCGAAGCGACTAACAATGTGGCGTAGTATGAGGCACTTCTACCAGGCATTGAGATTGCTAAGGACATGGGGATTAAGTTGCTTAATATTAAAGGGGACTCTGATTTAATTGTCCAACAAGTTAAGGGTCAGTTTGCATGTAAGTGTCAGAGGCTTAAAAAATATAGAAATGCAATCTAGGATACAATGGAATTCTTTGATGCCCTTAACATAGAAGCAGTCCCTAGAGATCAGAATAGTGCCTCCGATAAGCTTGCAGTTTCAGCGTCAACTCTTTAGCCATCGAATGAGATGTTAGAGGGGGATTGTCCTTTAGAGATGAACTTCAGACCTTATGTTCCTGATAATCTTGAACATTGGCAGGTTTTCTAAGATGATGCACAAATATTGAAATTTATTAATCATATTGATGAATTTTCCAATTATAAAGCCAATGAACGTGAGGAAGGTAAAGAATATCAGGATGAGGGTAACCACTTCAATCTTGTGACACGTGGTTTTGTTGCCTTAGAAAACATATTTGACAGACAGGATAAAAGAAAGAGCAATGTTGAGCAGATGAAGCCAGGTGATTACATTGAAATCAACATTGGGACGGAAACAGAACCAAAAATCATAAAAATTGGAAAAGGTACTTCAGAAAAAGAAAAGAACAGCCTCATAAATCTAGTCAAAGAGTATAGGGATGTATTTTCCTTTACTTATGACGAACTTAAAGCCTATAGGGAAGATGTATTTCAACATACTATTCCCTTGAAGCCAAAATGTCAAAAAGGCAAGCCTTTCAAAGAAAAACTTAGGCAAATAAATCCTAAGTTAGGACCAATCATTAAAAAGGAGTTAGAAAAAATGCTAGCAGCAGGAATAATAGCTCCTACGAGACATTCAACGTGGTGCTCTAACTTGGTCATAGTTAGAAAGAAGAACGGGAGTATAAGGATATGTATAGATTTCAGAAATCTAAACATAGCATGTCAGAAGGACAATTGCCCCCTCCCCAACATGGAGACCCTCCTCCAACCGGTCACTAGATTGAGCATGATGTCGATGCTGGATGGTTTTTTGGGCTATAATCAAGTAGTCATCCAAGAGGAGGATAGGCATAAAACCACTTTCACAACTCCTTGGGGCTCCTTTTAATATCTGAGAATGCCCTTTGGCCTTTTAAATGCAGGAGCCACTTTCTAAAGGGCCATGGATTATGCTTTTAAGGAGTTGATTGGCAAAATCATTGAGATCTATCAAGATGATCTTACTGTTTTTGCAAAGGAGAGATCCAGCCATGTTGGTCATCTCAGGCAGATTTTCGAGTGATGCAGGAAGTATGGCATTTCTTTGAATCCAGCTAAGTCGGTCTTAGGTATTGAAGAAGGAAAGCTTTTAGGTCACATTATCAACAAAGACGGGGTCAAAGTTGATCCTGAGAGGATAGAAGCTATACAAAAGATTCCCCTTCCCAGAAATGTTAAGGGTCTCCAATCATTTAATGGTCACATTAACTTCATCAAGAGATTCATTCCTAACCTAGCAAAACTCATGAAGCCTATGTAGGCTCTCCTAAAGAAAAATGTTAAATTCATATGGACAGATGAAGGAAGGCATGCTATTGACACTATTAAAGATGCCATTTCCAAATCTCCGGTCTTAGTCAGCCCAGATTACGTTAAGGATTTCATGATCTTTTCCTTTGCTTCTGAAGACACTATTGCTGGTGTGTTGCTCCAAAAGAACATCGAAGGGTTTGAGCAACCTATAGCATTCATGAGTAGAGCCTTGCAAAATTCCGAGCTAAAGTATACCATCATGGAGAAGTAGGCTTATGCCTTCGTTAAATCTTTAAAGCATTTTAGGACTTATATCGGGTATTCCAAGGTTATCGGATATGTTCCCCACACTACGGTTAAGGATATCCTTTCTCAAAAGGATTGTTTAGGAATAAGGGGTACATGGGTATCCAAGATTTAGGAATATGACTTTGAGATAAAGCCCACTAAATTAATCAAGGGCAGGGCCTTGCAAAAATGCTTACTCAGAAGAACGAAGAAGCCATTGAGATGATTGCAGAGAATGACATCCCTCAGCCTACCATGACTCTTGCCCTTCAAAACCTTGACAACCATTGGTATTCAGACATCATTTTCTTCCTTCTCCATCTCACCTGCCCTGATCACCTCAAAGGACACAACCGTAGGCTGAGACTTAAGACAGCTAGGTATTTCCTTACCCAAGAGGGTCTGGGTTGGAGGAACCCAGATGGTATTATACTTAGGTGCATCAATGAACAGGATTCTAAGAAGATATTAGCAGAGTTTCACTCAGGATTTTGTGGAGGCCATTATGCAGCAAATACAACTTCCCACAAAATTTTGAGAGCTGGGTTTACTGGCCAACCATTTTTGCGGATGCTCCCAAACATGTCAAGTGTTGCCAGGAGTGTCAGCTTTCAATGGGAAGCAGAAGTTGGCAGCTCTTCCCCTTACTCTGGTTGTCGTCCTTGCCCCTTTTCAGCAATGGGGGCTTGATTTTATTGGCAAATTCAAGGATAACTCCAGCAATGGTTTTTGTTGGATTCTCACAACAACCGATTACTTCACCAAGTGGGTAGAGGCCATACCCACTAAAACCGCCACTAAAAAGGTTTTTATTGACTTCATCGAGGAAATAATCATCACCAAATTTGGAACTCCCCTCAAAATAATAACAGATAATGCCAAAGCCTTTAGTTCAGGAGCAGTAAATGACTTAAGCTTTAAATATGGCATTATCCTATCCCATTCATCAGATTACTATCCTCAGGGCAATGGACTTGCTGAGTCTACTAATAAAAATCTGATGACTATCCTCAAGAAGACTGTGGGGGATAATAAGATATCATGGGATAGCAAAATTAAGTATGCTGTATGGGCAGATAGAATCACTAAAAAGAACTCAACTGGAAAGTCACCCTTTGAGTTGGTATATGGACTCACAGCCACCCTTCCGGTCAACATGCAGATTCTGATCTTCAGGATGTTAAGTGAATATGGCACGGAACAGGCAGAAATGGAGCAGAGAATCAATCAGATTATAGAATTGGATGAGTCTAGAAGAGCCGCCCATGATCAGTCACTCAGACATCAATAAAGCATGAAGGGCACCTTTGATAAGTCATCCAGGCCGAGATCTTTCCAAATAGGAGATACTGTTCTCTTATGAGATAAAAGAAAAGAGAAGCCTGGGAAGCATGGAAAATTTGACAGCCTTTGGAAGGGCCTGTTAATCATCCACGACACAGATGGCACCAATTCTTTTTTTCTTAACACCATGGATGGAGAAATATTAAACCTACCCATGAATGGGCAACACCTGAAGCCTTTTTATAGAAACAACCTCCAAGATGACCAAGGGGTCATCCCAGGGCTTTTCTAAACTCATCCTTGTTGTATTTTATTTTTGTACTATATTTCATGTATCATATCTTTGTGGAATGTTGTATCAAAGCTCCTTCCTTTAGTATATTAGCATCTGTATTATACTTCACTTATATATGCTGAAAAAGAAAAAGTTTATTTCATGTACTTTATTTTGAAAAAGCAAAAATATTTTATGGTATTTCATCATGGCATATTTTTATCATATACATGAGCCTGATACACTTCTGTTTACATGCAGGTACCAGAGATTTCTAGATTCTCAGGCACTCTTTTTGATCAATAGATCAAGCAAGTACCTATCCCACAGTTGGAGCAAGATGTTACCAACTATTTTGTACAATAGTTGAACTTCCTATTGAGCCACTAGTTATCGAGCATGATGAATGCTCATCTCCAGAGTTCAGAAGTTCAGTTTGTTCCATAGTTAGCCAGTTTTTGGCTAAGATTTTTATTTTTGTAAAGTACATGTTCATACCCCCTTTGGGGAAAATGTAAAAAATGTCCTAGCATTTAAATTTTTATAAAAGGCTCGGCTTCCCGGACTTGGGGATCAAGCCGACTAGCCCAAAGTGTTTTTTCCCTTGGTTATTATTGGCTGTTGAATAAACGACCAATAATTTCTGAGTTTTTCACTCG
>LPNX010014070.1:46588-63251 GCA_001517045.1 Pseudotsuga menziesii
AATACCATGCCATGTCATAAGGGTTGGTAGGGAGCTTGGTGGGTACACATGGATATGTGGCACCTCCTCCTTGTTTTGGAATCCAATCAACTCAAATCAATCCCACCAGTCACTCCTTCAACAAAGGTTCAGTTCAATTTAGCTCCTCTTCAACTCACTTAACTCTGGCTTGATCCTTAGTTCATGAATGCCCCCCCTGGGACTTTGTTTTTTGTATAAATAGAGGTGCTTGGCACTCTCTTCATCATGGAGATTTTGGGCATGAACACTCTGCCAAAATTATTGTAATATTGTTTTTTGTATAAATAGATGTGCTTGGCACTCTCTTCATCATAGAGATTTTGGGCATGAACACTAAGCACCTCCCAATCTAAGAAAGAGACATAACAATCAGAGATTCTCCTTCCCTCCATCAACAAAGTTTCAAAAACACATTTGGTTACCTGAATCTATGAACTTCCCTCTTCTAGTTCTCTTATTTGCTCCTTGATTTTCTCAATTTCTTGCTTGCTAGCCTCTTCTTCCTTGCCTTGTTTGGCTTATCTTCTCTTCTTACTTTTCTTCGCTGCCCTGTTTTTGCTTGTTTATGACAGTCATCTTCATCTTCTTTCGCTGCCCCCTTTTCACCATTTTTTGCAGCTTTTTGGTCATCTAGTTCGCTGCCCTATTCTTCCATTTTCTTGCCTTTAATTTCCTGTTTTTCCTCCTCCCTTCTTCCCCTCCTCTTTCTTTTGTTTCAGCCTTCTTTTGCCTTGTTCTTTTGCTCTCTTCTAACATCTTCTTTTCCCTTTTTTTTGCAAGTTTGAAGAAAAGTTTTGAATAAAAAGTAAATCACTCTCTCTTTTTTACATAAAGTTTAATAATAAAAAGTTGTACGCTTTATTTCAAAAGTCCTTTCAAAGGTTGAATTCCTAAAGCCATCACTCTCATCCTCCCCCATTTGGGGAGGTTTGTGGTGTTTTCATCTTCTTATGTGCTTAGATTAGATGTGCTTTTGCTTATAATACTTGCATCATTTTTCTTAGAATACTAATTTTTAGATTAGCATATTTGATTCATTGAATAAGTTGATTACTTCATCTCTCAATTTTGTATCTTTCGTAAGTAAATCAACTGCTTGAAGTAGAAATCTCTTGAATCTCACCATAAGGTGGATCAAGAGTGCTCTATGTCGGAGAGTTTAATAAACCATCTTCACTTTACTTTCATGGATCATATTGTTTAATCAAATTAATCAATAAATAAGACTCTTGAACTTGCAGAAACACAAGTCAAGAGCACTTTCTATCAGAGAGCATCATTAGTCTTGCATAATCCTTGCATTAGGCATCTAGATTAGATAAGACTCTTGAACCTTTGTCATAAGACAAGGTCAAGAGCGCTCTCTGTTGGAGAGTTTAATTAATTGACTTAATAAAATCTTTCAACTCACACTCCCTCTAATTAATTTACTTCGTTGATCTCCTTCACCTAGTATGCTTTGTCGACTCTCAAGTTGGGCTCGTACTCAGAACAGTGAATGGACTTGCTAAGACCGCAATAACAACATAATTAAAACTTTTACCCCATAACCAACGCACTGGCGTTGTCTCGATAAAATACTCAGGTAGAGGGCAAATTCCAAGTGTGGGCGCCAAGCAATCTAATCTAGACATAGTTGGTTAAGTTATTGAACACCTAGCTGTGATTCCAAATAGGTTTGTCATGTCTTCGAACGGAGCCACTAAAGGTATTTTCGGTTAGGATTTTCAGACACCTTAAGCAAGATCACCATTAAAATCCTTAAAACTTACCAAGAACACTCGCACAATCTAACATTCATCAGTTTAAATTCCAGACTTGTGTTTATTTCTTCAGCGCATTTTCAGTTTCATCGACTCCATAAGGCACTGGTCCTTGTTTTGTTTTGCATAATTATATGATCAAATTGTCTATGGCTTAATATAATTGTTATCACTGAATGCATAATTGCTGTCTAGAATTTAGATTTATCTTTTAATCTCTCATTTTGCAACGTGGATTGCTTTTTTGATCTTGTGTCACATTCATAATAAGTAAAACACCTTATAATCGCAATAACTCCTAAAAAACACCCAACCGCATCCGCAACCTTCAAATACATTTTAACAACTTAAGAGCCGTAGGAAACTCTTTTGTAGGGACTACCCCCCTTGGCTTCGTTAGGAGTTAGCCTAAATGGAGGAGCTAGGAGTAAGTGACAGTACCTAGCTCAGTGCTTGCCCCCAAGGTCACACCTTTCCCACTTTCCTAAGTGAGGAGACAGATTTCAATTGATTTCTGTTGCTGGTGTGCAATCGGTGGACAACACGAATCACAAGTTAAAATTTGGTTTCCTAACACTCTTACTAGTCCTTGTTCAGAGCTCTTATCCACAGGTGAATTAAAAGCAAAACCAAGCAAGAAAGAGCAAGCAGAACTAGATCCAAAGACAAGGATCCAGAACCAAAAAGAAGTCATTATTCTTTGTACAAACTCATAAGAGTTTTTCATTTTTACTTAAGTTATTTTTCAAATTCCTTACAAGGGTTAAATTCCCAAGGCATTTGTACTTCATTAACAAAACAAGGCTAAGTGGGATAAGGCCTCCCATACTTGGTTTTTCTTCCCCATTTGGAGAAGAGTGTCTTTGTTCTTAGCTTAAATTTATTTCAAGTACTTAGAGTAGTTTCATTTTTTGCAAAGTAGATACTAATTGTTAGTTTAGTCATCTCATCTTTTGTTTATTTGAGCTACATCATCTTTATGTTCTTATTTCATCCTGCTTGTCTTTTAACAAAGAACTAAAGTCTCTTGAACTTGCCATAACACAAGTCAAGAGCACTCTCTATCGGAGAGCATTTCCACTGCATTTCCTTGCATCAAGCAAAAAGTTTAGTTAAAGTCTCTTGAACTTACGTCATAAGACGAAGTCAAGAGCGCTCTCTATTGGAGATTTGAACTATGTGCTCCTAATTTAAATCATTTCAACTCACTTTCCCATTAAAATTTACTTCGTTGCTATCCCTCACCTAGTATGCTCTGCCGACCCTAAAAAGTCGGACTCGTACTCAGTACGGTGATCGGATTTGTTAATCTTGCAAGTGATAACATAATAAAACTTTCACCCCACAACCAACACACTGACATTTTCGATAAATACTCAGGTAGTGGGAAAATTTCAAGTGTGGGCGCCGGGCAACCCAATCTGGACACTCTCTGGTTAAATTCTCTGAACACCTAGCTTGTGATTCCAAACAGGTCCGTCATGTCTTCAAACAGAGGCACTGAAATTATTTTTGGTTAGGTTTCCTAGACACCTTAAGCAAGATCATCTTTAAAATTTACAATAAAATAAACCAAGAACAATTGCTAAAAATTCTCACCAACATTATTCTGAGACTTATATCTCCAACATCCCCAAGCACTATGCAATTTTTGACTCCATTTGGCACTGGTCTATTTACACTTACATGTTTTAATTAATTTGGACCATTTGTCTTTTTGAAGTTCTACTTGAATTTATTATCTATTTGTGGATGCTTTTATTTTTCAAGTCTTTATTATACTGTTAATCTTATATCTTGTATCGCAACGTGGATTGCCCTTTATCTTGTGTTTATTTAATCTAAAACTATGATCTCATAAAAAAATCCTAAATAAACACCCATCTACATCATTCAACACCAAAAAACACTTAAAAAATAAGAGCCATAGAAAACTCTTTGTTAGGGACAAACCCCCTTGGCTTCATTAGGAGTTAGCCTAAACGGAGGAGCTGGGATTCAAGTGACAGTGCCTAGCTATGTGCTTGCCCGCAAGACCACACCTCTCCCACTTTCATAAGCGAGGAGACCTCTTTTAGAAAATTTCTGCTGCTGGTGTGCATTGGGCAGACAACATAATGCAAGGATCATCTGCTCTCCACAGGGGAAACAGGGAGAGGAAACCCTGTCGGGGCTATGGACTACTCGCTAGCAATAAGGCTAGGCCTTAGTCATTTACTAGAGCCAAGAAGTCTTTCCAGGGCACTTTCTCTTGTAGGATGGCTATTATCTTATGTGAAAAAGAAAGTTATTTAAAAAAAATCAATGGTTAGAGGATGAGCAATCACTCTTTGTATAGTGTTCGACTCATTTTCCCCCATAGGTAAACAGGGTGAGACTAGCCCGCAAAGGCTGTGTCTTTGTCAGTACTGGAGCCTAGACGGCTTCCAGGGAACTTGCCTTTGAAGGTTGATCTATATGGCAAACTAGTGCAAAGGAAAACTTTTTGGAGTCTGAGAGAAGTAAACCCAATCAGTTTATCCACTTGAGTGTATTGGTTATCATTCAGAGAGATTACATAGTCAAAGTCAGTCAGAAGTCATTCCCCTTTACCTAACCTTGTTTTCCATCCTCACCCAACGTTAGCACACCGTTTAATCTTTGTAAGTATGGCATGAGCAAGCAGACTTCCAGAAGGTTCTAGGATTCTTTAGAAGCACATGTATATCTTACTTACTATTATTATTATTGTCACCATGATTATGAATAACATGATTTAAGTTTGGTTTTGATATACACCATTGGATCATTTCTTACCTTAGATGAATGTAGGATCATATTGGTAAAGTATCTCACCTCCAGTTTGGGTACTTTGACCCGGTCAACCCAATTGACCAAGTCAAACACAGTTTTCAAGGTATTAACTCAAAAAACAACATAACATATATTTGTTCCAGATATGCCAAAGACCAATACTACGGTTTTAGTTTTGAGAATTTTTCCCCAAATCTCTTGATTAGTGATTATTATCACTTTATTATTGGCCAAATGATCAAATTTTATTACAGATGGCAGTGATTTCAGTTCTCCTAGATCATTGCAGTGTTCTAGGGGGTATGAGTAGTCACTTATACCATTCTTCTATGTTTCTAGATCATCCAGAATAGTCAATTTTCTCAAGTTCCCAGCTTGAACATAGATATGATGATTTTTATTAGTTTTAGTGGATGTACCTCCAGAAAATGAACTAGGAAATTCACTGAGAAAATTGATTTGGCCAATTGGGTCAAGGAAATGGCTTGGAAATTTGTCAATTGATGTAGTTTGGATCCCTGGACAGTTCTTCAACAGTTTTAGTCAACATTGTTGTACGAATTATTTTATATTGGCTCGACTAGTGAGGACGTCCCCTAAGGTGCGCCCCTCCACTTGGCTAATTGATGTATTTCACAAGTATATCATATGTTATGAGGTTGTAATGGGGCCTAGGGTGAATTAAGCCCCTAGTGACCCCCTTTGATGTATTATCATGATGGATTTTATCTTATCTCGTGCTTTCCACCTTAGGGAGGCGTCCTTGAGCAAAAATGCGCCCCCTTTGAAGTGGTCAACTTGATCCATGTGTTGATCTTCATTGTTGTGATCTCCACCATTGATGATGTCTTAATCTCAACTGTAGGATGATAGTTAGGTAAGAAAAGGACACACTCTCAAGTTATTTAAGAGAGGTGATCCCCCCATTGTAAAGCATGAGCTCTAGCTCCAGAATATTGAATAAAGAGAGTTTGTCTAGGACTACACACTTGTTTCTTGTCTAATGAATCAATGAGATGATGATTGGCATTGCTTTTCTTTTGCACTAAGATCAATCTAGCATAGTTTTTGTAGCTTTCCTTGAAACCATTTATTTGCAAGTTGAAGAAGGCGATTCTAAGAGAGGTGCATTGCTGGGGGGACTCAATATGTAGCCCTAACTCAGTCTTGGTTATCAGGGAGTTACAACTTCTTTATGACTTCTTTTCCCTATACATCTATTAGCTTGCATTTTCCCGTTCGTTTGTTGTATTAATCGAATTCCTTGATGTGGCAGGTACAACAGGGACGCTAGGGTCATTGGCAGAAGCAACACTTCATCAAAATCTTTCTTGAAAATCTGATTTGATCTTAAGAAAGGTATTCTTCATCATCCAGGAGGTCATCAACAATGATTCAGGTATGTCTCTCAAGTAATTTCTCCACCGTTTTATTTTCTCATGCATTGCCCATCACTACTTTCACTGAAAAAACCCTCTTTAGAATTAGGAAAAATCACCAGATTAATTTGCGTTGGGAATCTGCAAATTTGGTGATCTAGGTTTTGTAAGCCATCCCTAAAACCTATTCTCTCTCCTAGGAGTCAGCATTGGACCCCATTAACCATCTCTAGGCACAAGTCACTTAGGAAGGAAGCGTTAGTCTTGGTCTGGCAGCCAGTTTCTCTATGTTTTGTTTTGGTTTTCGCTTGGATATCTTCCAGTTGTCAAATCTTTTATCCAAGTCAGTGTGCAGGAAGCCTTAATTATCAACATCAACGTTGTCTTGGGAATTTCTCAATTATCTGCTTAAATCCCCCAGGGTTCCAGGTTTGATCATTTGAACCAGCACACTAATCCTAGATCTGATCCAAATCTCCACAAGCCACTTGATTGTTTAACTTGAGTAACATTCCCAACATAGTTAACCACCTCTACTCAAGCATCCTTAATTTGTGGCTTATCCCCCGAATCTAGGGTTTCATGCACAAACCTTACGTATTCTTCGTCAGGAGTTTAATCTGTTGATTTGCTATAGGTATTTCCTTTTAGGATAGATTTGGGTCTCCGCCATTGTCACCTGGGCTTTTCTAGTGGCATAAAGCAAAGGAAGTCTTAACCGGCATGACAACCATCCATCTTTTGGGGGTTAGGATTTTCGTAGGTCATGGCTTTGGTTGCCCGTCCCCTCTGCTATCCCGTACAGGATTCCTCTATCGAGGCAACTACAAGATCTGTGATAACAATTCCTGAGCTTAGGCGAGTTGGGTTTTGAAGCCTTGACCTCTATGGTCGATTGCCCTTGATGTTTGGTCCTAATTGTGGATATTCCCCCCTAGTTGCCCGAACAGTGTCAACTAAAACTTGAAGCAATATGTCTACCATCATTACATGCATTATGCGTTATATGCGATATATTGAGAAATGCAAGCCCTATAATAAAGTTGCAAATTGTATCTTCATACACAAACTCAAAAAGGGCTCTGAAATGAAATTGTCAAAGGCCCAAGTGGATAAATAAATGCTAAATCTAAATACTGTTAGCCATCTTTTGTTAAATGTAATGATTAATTCCTCATGGAGCCTACCGGTTTTGATGTGAGAGGGAGTAAGGGACAACTAATTCTAAGTGTACATAGGATCTCTTCACTATAGTTTCTTGTGTACTCAACGCAAGGGTCATAGAAAAGATCCTCACAGAGCTTGATTGTTAGCTTGGATGTGAGCCATAGACATGTTGTTAAAGTTGAATGGACTCTTTTCAGATCAACTCATCCACTTGTGAGACACCACCTATTATCATGAATCTTGTAGTTACCCCGTGAGGTGATCCTATTCAGGATGGCAGAGGAAAGGCAACTAAAGTCGCAACCTATGATATCCAAGACCTCTGAAAAAACTCAGATGTCACACCAGTCAAGGATATCGGCACTTCAGACCCAGTGAAAATACATAGCCCAGGAGACGTCCCTTTGACCAAGAAAACCCTAAAATAAGGAAAATGAATAGATGACCGAGGGAAACTTGGTGGAATCTCTTAGTAGAATAGTTAATTAGAGTTTAGAACAATTACTAAGAGATTTCAAGCATCTAGGTGAAAAGCCTCAATTTTACCTTAGGGTTTTATGCAAAAAATTGGGATCTAGGGCAAAACAATGAGAGTTAATGAAATTGGACACTCAAAATGATTGTTGGATGTAATATTTGGTAAATGAAAGCAAGACCAATAATACCCAGTTTACGGTTTCCGAAATACCCACTCCTCCCAAGGAGGGCATTTTCCGCTAAGAAGCAGGCCAGTGCTTAGGATGGGCAAATGGAGTCCGATGATGATGAAAATTGAAACTTAAGGGTTTTATATTTATTCCAAGGTGGGTTTTAAGTTTTATAGCTCGCCGCAAACCACAACCTACAGATCTACAAAATGAGGGTTTTATAATTATGGAAGTGATGGGCAATGCATGTAGAAAACAAAAGGAGAAATTACTTGCGAGATGTACTTGGATCTTGTAGATGACTTTAAAAATGATGAAGAATGCGACTTTCCCGTCAAAATGACCCTTTTCAAAGAAGATCTTGTTGTACTTGAGCCACATCGAGTCACCCTAGCACCTCCTTCAACTCGCCAGATGAGAGAAAATCAAATGATCCGGTAAATGAATGAGATCTGTAGAATACAGAAAATATAGGAAGTAAAAAATCATATAGAAAGAGATACTCCTTGAACAGAACACCTAAGAGCCAAGACGATGGTGAGTTTCCTCACAAAAAACGCCCTCTCTCTCCTAGCGCGCCTCCTCTCTTGCAGATGAAGTGGGTAAAGGAAAAAATGCAAGATGTATCCCGAATAAGACTCAGTATAGAAGAGTAGCAATGTCAATCATCAGATTATCAAATCATGCACAAAATACACAAAAGATTAATCCAGACAAAATTCTCTTTATTCAAATTTCGGTGCCAAATCTCATGAATTACAATGGGGGGGTCACTTCTCTTAAATAGTTTGAGATAGACATAAAATCTAACTCAATTTTACATCCAACAGTTGAGATTAAAACATCATCAACGGTGGAGATGAACAATACATAGATCACAATATGGATCAAGTGACTAAGTCAAAGAGGGGGCGCACTTTACTCAAGGACACCTATTCTAGGTGAAAGTCACAATATAACATAAGATGTGACATGATAATACATAGAAGGGGGTCAGTAGGGGCTTAATTCACCCTAAGTGTAGGGATGCTCGTTTTCATACTTAGAGCATCTTCTTTACCCCAGGGACCACTTTTCATATCTTTCAAGCAGTCGAAACACCCCATGGAGTATTATTCAGCTAACGGAGCATCAAAATGGAATTTTAATGCTAAATCACAACAATTTGACACAAAAGGACAAGTTTGAAAAAGTAAAAAATGACTAGTTTAAAAAGTGGGATGACACGGCAAAGGGGTCCATCATGGTATGCGATCTTTTCCAAATGTGAAAGACTTACACTTTGGTTATAATTTTTAAGTGGTGAATGTTTTATTATGAGTGGTGATGTCAACCACTTCACACTAATCTTAAGCTTACGCGTGAAAAGGAGAAAGGGGTGGACCCCTCTCAACATGAAGTAATACAAAAACTTTGGATAATAAGGAGGTTATGAATGGTTTTAATTATGGGTGACGTCAACTTCAACATGGTGAATGCACCATCCCAAATGAAGATTGCGTTAGGATATGGAGTGTGGACCCCTCATCCATGTGAGGTTTAAAAAAAAAACTTTGGATACGTTTTGTTATGGAAGGAAATCGCATGAGTTTGGTGGAGGACTCACGTGTGAGGATTGACGCCAAGTTCATGAGCAAGCAAGTGTTTGGGTGTGAGGTGGCAACCAGTGAGTGGATGGGTGAGTTAGGTGAGTGAGTTGTTATCCTTCTCTCAAGTTCTACTCCCTTTCCACTACACTTCAACTCGATTCAACTGGACTCTCTCTGCTAGTGTGGTAGTACCCTCCCTGGGTCATTTTTGCTATTTAAGCGAGCTCTCGGTTCATTGCTTTTTATGGTCAGAGGACTGGAGGCTCTGCCCAAGCTATGAAGCTTCGTACTGTAATTATTTTTTTGATTAATAGAAAGACTTTGGAGGTCCATGGTGTGTTGCATTAGTGTGTGGATGAATATTGTCATTGGCATATGAGGTAACTGTATTGCTGCTTTTTTCTTTGCTTAATGTGGCGATCTATTTGGCCTTAAGATTGTTGTTAACATATAGGGTAAATGATTCTAGTTTGATTTCATTTACTATTCTCTGCTTATAAATATCTAAGAGTAGCAGACTGTACTAGGTTGTACTTATGCTCTTAATCTTCATTTGTTGAAATACCAGATTTGATCCCCTTTGTGCAAGTATTGTTAGTGATGCAAATTTCCTAGCTTGATTGGAGTGGATGATCCCAGTTGAATCTACCATTTTTCAAGCACTTTTAAGAAAGACATAGTCCCTCTGCTTCCCACCGCTAGATTCCTTAGATTTGGGCACTCTACTTGAGCACTTCCTTTTTCCTTCTTTCCTTCACCTTTAAAATTAAACTTTATCTTTGGTTCCGGTTACTTTGTAAAATGATTAAGTAAATTAGTTTATTTTAGGAGATTATTCAAAGGCTGATTTATTTAAGTAAATTGCTAGATCCCAATCTTAAAGCTTTATTTTGAGTAGATCTAGATTGATTAAGTACTTAGGCTTATTGTTTATCATTTAAGTACTTAAATTTTTATGTTCTTAATGCTTTATTTGGCACATTTGGTGCATTACAGGTGGCTGGTTTTTCATTTTTATTGCTAGGACAAGGATAAGTGCTGCCTGAAAATCAAGGATCTAAGTTGTTCAAAGACCTCCCAGAGCACCATTCTTGATCTTGTCTTTTTATAAAAACCTGTAAGCCTTTGGATCTATATTTGTAAGGACCATCGACATCCACCTCAAGCATTGTAAATACCATAATAAAATATTTGGACTAGGCGCCTTTAGAGCCCACCCCCATCACCCTTGGGGGGATTTGCGTCGGTGCATGTTTTTCATGGTTTTGCTTTTGTTAGTGTAGTTTTGCTTTACAGATCTATATACTTTGTCATTTCCAATTTCAATTTTGTTGCAAAGTAATACAAATACTAACCCCACGACTTCACGAGTTACCCGAAAGGGGAAAGAGATGCATGGTAGGATTAATTAGAAAAGGCTTGTGTTTGTACTGCTTTTATTTTTAGTTTTTTAGTAATTTACACCCCTTGCTCTCCCGATTAGGGATTTTAGCCTGAAAGAGATTCTTGGGCATTTAATAAAACAAGCAACCACATTACACATAAAATCCTTAAAACTTTACCAAGGCTCCGTTGTGTATGCTTTGCATCACTGCGGTTCGATCGAATAGTTGGATACATCAAAAGTAACATGGGTGACTAACTTAATTAGTTTTCACATTTCAATTAAACCTCCCTAGGCAAAAATCCAATGCCTCGATTTGATCCATTGCGGTGGAAAAATCCATAAAGGAAGTGGGAACAACTGGGTAGTGACCTCGAGACACCTTTAGGCTACACCGTTGTTGATGTAGTGTTGAACACGTTTCAGAGACTCCAACCAGCCCACATATTCTTTGCGGGGAGCCGCATCGGATAAAGGTTTTGGACATACTCCTCGTATGTTCGGGTATATTTGGAGTACCCTTTCCCATTAAGTTAATCAACTCATCTCCAAATTAATTTAAAACTGACCAAGAGCACTTGCAAAACCCTTTTTAGCAATACAACAACACTCTTTATCTGTGGCCTCCATTTTTGGCACCGTTTTACATGATACAATCATCTATTTCTGTGTGCTTCACATATCATGTGTTAATTTATATGCTGATTGTTTTAAATATTTATGTTGTAATATCTTGTTCAATTGTTTATTTCTTGTCAAAACTCCTCAAAAATAACTAAATCACCACACTAAAGCCTTAATAGCCTTAACAACTAATAGGGTCTACCCCCCTTGGCTTCATCAGGAGTTGGCCTAGATGAAGGAGTCAAGAACAAGGTGACAGCCTTGACTCGAGATTTAACAGCAAGGACACACCTAGTGGCTTGAAGATTTCTGCCACGTTCCCCCCTAGGTGTGTGAAAGGCGGCAGCAGAGGAAAATGAGCCGAACACTATACAAAGAGTGAGTGCTCATCCTTTGACCATCAACCTTTTCAATACACTTTATATTTCACAAGACAGTAGCTAGCCTACAAGAGCAGATGCCCTGGAAATCCTTCTGGGCTCTAGGAAATGACCTAGGCCTAAACCCGCTGCCAATGAGGAGTCCATAGGCCTGACGGATTTGCCTCTCCTTGTCGCCCCTGTGGAGGACAGATGAGCCTTACATTATACAAATAATAAGTGCTCAACCCTGTTGCCCACCTATTTCGATTAGGTGGCAACTCCATGTACATGAAGATGTACATAATTGTACAAGTCATACCTTGGAAAAATCTGAGGATTTTTCACTTCTGTAGGGCAATTGCCCCTTTGTAAAACGAAATGTCCGCTCCCCTGCGTGGGAAAATTAATGTAATTTTATGTGCTAGTATGGGTCATATGATACGGATGCCACACCATGGAACGGGTTGTTAGGGAAGTCCCCTCATCGAGTGTTTTTTTTTTCTTTCCAATTGATCTTGTTGTATAAACGAGTTTAATCGGTTTGTTTTTTCACTCAAAATCCTCCAAAGTGGTGACGGGCGTTCTAGCAGTCAAGTCCATGGGGTGGCTAAGGTTTCAAATGTTATTCATGACCATGCTAGACATTTGTCTAGAGTCTTGAGGAGTTTCGTTATGTTATTGTATTTTTATTAATTTTTTCTAGTTAATTAATTTCACCCCTTGGTAGTTAATTAACTAAGTTTTGATGTAATAATGTAATTGCTCAAGCATGGCATTTTGTAATAGGGGCTATGAATGCAAGATAAAATTGCTATGAAACCCCCTAAGCCACTGCTTCGAGTCCCATGTCTTTCTGATAAGTGGTTGAAGAGATAGACCAATTTTGGTCAAGAGGGGTCTATTTTTCCTAGGGAATTAATTAAAATTCCCTAAGTCAAAATTCACATTTCTTGATTTTGAAGTAAAAAGAATCAAAAAATGCCATGGTAATTTGGTTTGGGGGTTGCTAAGCCTAGGAAAATTTATTCCAAATTTTTTCACCCCCCCATGGCCAAGATATAAATTTTTCAAGTTATTTTTTAATTTTTCATAAGTCAAAATTGGAAAAATTTTAAAAATATTAATTTGAAAAATTAAATCTAAGGTGAAATGTGTATTTAGCCTAAGTCTAAGGTTAAAAATTTATCTTGGATGTAAGTGGCTAAAGTCAAAGCCTAGTTAAGAGGTGATCCAAGTAAATGTCTGAAGATCTCCTAAGTGGGGTGCCCCTCTTGTCTTAATAAAAAGATTAAAAATAAAAATAAAATAAAAGATAAATAATAATAATAATAATAAAAGATAAAAGCAAAAAATTAAAAATTAAAAAGATAAAAGATAAAAATAAATAAATAAATAAAGAATAAAAAGATACAAATAAAAAAATAAAAGATCAAAAATTAAAAAAATTAAAAAATAAAAAAATAAAAAATAAAAGATTAAAAATAAAATAAAATAAAAGATAAATGATAATAATAATAATAAAAGATAAAAGCAAAAAATTAAAAATTAAAAATGAGAGATAAAATAAAAGATAAAAGATAAAAAATATAAACTTGAAAATAAAAGATTAAAAGATTTAAAAATAAAAAAGATAAAAATAAAAAGTAAAAGATAAAATAAAGTTTAAAAATTAAAAAATTAAAATTTGAGTCAAAGGGGCCCATGATTTTTCCATTTACATAAAAGTTAATCTAATGGTGAATATTTAGTCTAAAATCTAGATCTAAAGGTTAATATGGTTAAGACTTGGATTAAGCTTTTAAGCCATTGATTTAAAATTAATCCAAGGGTGTGGATTAATGAAGAAAAATAGAAAGCCAAATACCTAGATCTAGTGGGTGAGATTAAACCATAGATTTAGATCTAATCTCAACCATTTATCATTAAGGAGTTGGAGATTATCTCAACTATTTAATGAGAGTCTCACTCCCTCATTAATCACAATTATTCATGTTATTGTTATGCTGCCGGAAAATTCTTCTTCTTATTCTCATATTCTTGCTACCTTGTATTGAAGATTTGCCCAAGCTGGGCTATTTTAATAAAAATTCTTTGGAGGGATACTATGCTGCAAACTTTTCATGATCTACATTTCTTGAGGTAACTTTGTATTTGTCTTGTTTGTATTTATTATATTTTCTAGTTAGCTCTCCACAAAGTGTTTTGTGGAGAGATTAAAGAGTAAAAGTGTTTTTACTCTTTCTTGTGAATGATTTAACATTTATTTCAAAGTGTTTTGCAGGAAGTGTTAGGTGTTCATCTCTAGAAATACAAATATTTTGCAGGCATAGATTATATTTGCAGGTTATCCAAGCAAGAGCATCTCTCCAAACATCATTCCGGCAACATTTTCAATTCGGCCATCTACTTTCAGCCTGTTTTAAACCGAGTTTTATTCACTGTTTAGTGGATATAACTCTTATTTTAAGGCTCTAACCTTTTATATATTAGTTTAACCTTTTATTTCTGCTATTTGCACATCATTTAGGTGGCTGGAAACTCATTTTCCAGCCCTCTGAATACCATTTTACTGTCACTTTTTATATTCAGAAATTTTTGTGTAAATTTGTAATTGTATTAGTTTCAGCAAATATTTATATAGCACTTTGAACTTAATCGTGGTATCCCTCATCTGACTTCAAAGGACCGAGATCAGAACACGAAGAGCTCAATGCTATTATAGATATTTGTCTGTTACTCAGATTTTTATGTAAAAAATTGTAAATTTGGTACTAATGTTTTAACAACATTTTAGTGTTTTTTCTGTGATTTTCAGCGAGAAATAACTCGCTGGTTTTTAACAGGTTGTGCATAAGTAAAGAAGATTTGATGCCCAAAAAGACATAAAATTTCCTCAACTTCAACCGGCATAAAAAGGGTTCCATTCCTCAACTCTTTCTCTCAAATTTTTCTGTTATTGTAAACCCCAAAGAGAGTCTCTTGGGGTATTCTTCAAAGCTTATAAGCTTTTGTAATCTATATTAAATAGAGTAGGAAGTAGAGTAGGAAGTAGGCTAATATTTGCTCAAGTTTTTTCTGTTTATGCAAGTTTTAATTTTTCTGCTAAAGTAATCGTACAACCCATTAAAACCTGTGTATCCTCTATCCACTTGTCATCTCCCTTTAGGGAATTCAAGCTGGATATGAAAAGCAGGGGAAGTGGGGGCTTAGGTAATTAGACTAATTTTCCTTTTCTTGTACTACAATCAACAATCAAACACTATATTTCCCAAGTCATCTTGGTGATCACTTTAAAATCTACATTGCATCTTAATCACCCAAGACTTAAAATTAACCCATAAAATTAACCAACAAAGCTTCTCTATTTCCTGCTCCTCTACTCGGTTATCACCCTCCGGGGTACTCCGAGATACGACCAGGGGAAAGGGAAGTCTTAGTTTAATAGGCATCCATCTAGCAATTTTCGAATTGATTAAAAACAGTGACTCGAAAGCTGCAAGGGGTAGTAGACCGAGGGGGTCTCTAGGCGCTTCGTCGTCCTCCTTGTGAGCACCGGGCCATTGGGGTTTGACCTGTGAGCTAGGGTTGGGCTTTGCTCCCACCTGTTGAGCGCAACAGCAATCCCTCTTCGGTTTAAGGAGAACTAGATTGGGGTAGTCACACCACCGGATCTACAACTTAATCCAAGAAGAACAACATTAATAAAATTAACTAAAATAAACCAAGAAGCACTTCAAAATCGGTTCTACAACACATTTATTTCAAGCATTCTTTTACTACAATCCGTACTACAATTTTTACTTCCAGAACTTTATTTCTCAATACATTTATTTGCTTTCGATTCTGCAAATGGTCATGTGGTAAATGCTTAGCTGTTTAAGTTCTATCCATACTTTTAATTTACTGCTGGTTTAATAACTCTCATTCATAACATTTTTGTAAATCTGGTTCATGATTCATACTAGTAGACAATCTGTACATTGTTGAAAGTTTTGTTTCCTTATTTGGTTTATTCATATATTTCATCGTTAAACACTTAAGCCATAAGTTCATTCATAGCTTAAATCTCTAAATTGTTTTATTTTTAGTAATCTTGTAAACTGGTAACTTATTTTTGACTCCATTATCTAGGCACTGGGCTTGTTTATTATAAGGTCTTAGCCTCATTCTGTAAACGATCCCTTTAATTAATCTTTAGTTAATTAATAAACCTGGAACATAGTCTTTCCATAGGGACTACCCCCCTTGGCTCTGTTGGGATCTTGCCTAAACGGAGGAGTTGTGGACTGAGGTAACAGTGGTCCCCAGCTCTCACTTGCCCCCAAGGACACACATAGTAGGTTGTGACTTTCCTGCACCTTAAAGTGTGAATTAGGCGGCAACATCTTTGGCGCCGTTGCCGGGGACAAGTCTTTTGTCCTTGGTCTTGACATTTATTAAATAATTTTAGATCTAATTCTTTAATTCTAAAATTTAATTCTTCAAGTGTTAGTAAAAAAATTTTTTTAATAACCTTAATTTTAAAATTTTTATTTATTTATTATTAGAAGTTTACTTGTTCTCCAAGTGGCGACTCCATTTCAAAAAAAAATATAGTAAGGTATTCTACCTGGAGCCCTTTGGTTTGCTTAGCCCCCTCTTAGATCCTGAAAAGGTTTTTAGAGGAAGTTAAATAAACTTGCTCCCTGTAGAATCTTTACAAGTCTTGGAGAAGAAGCAAATTTCTAATATGCCTTTGTGGTTTATCTAAGTAAACCAGCCTGAACAATGAGTAATTATTATGGACCATGTGATTTCTCTAATATTGTTGGTTACCCTCATTAAGTTCCAGAGAAAGCTGTTGATAAATTGCCTTCTTTTCAAGGAGACAATGTTACAAGTGCTAAAGCCCACATCAGAAATTTCAATTTATGTATTGCAAGGTGGTGTATGGC